>APFE031119305.1:31471-41778 GCA_000404065.3 Pinus taeda | reverse complement strand
TTTGGACTTAAGTGGAATAAGTCTATATCCTTTGACATCTTCAGAATATCCAACAAAAATACATTTTTCACTCTTAGGTTCTAAAGCTTTATGTTTCTCATCTGGAATATGGGCCCATGCTTCACTTCCAAAACACGAAAGTGACTTACATCTGGTTTAGTTGAGCTCCATGCTTCTTTAGGAGTGATATTCTTTAAAACCTTAGTAGCAGTGTGATTTATGATGTAATTTGCACAGTTAATTGCTTCTGCCCAATAATTAAGACTAAGTCCTTTAGATTGAAGCGTACAATTAGCCATTTCCTTTAAGGTGTGATTCTTCCTTTCAGCTACACCATTTTGTTGTGGAGTATATGGAATAGTATGTTGCATTTTTTGGATTCCATGCTCAGTGCAAAGTTGATGAAGTCGTTTTTAACATATTCTCCGCCATTATCTGATCTTAGCTTAAGAATTTGATGTCCAGATTGTTTTTCAACAAAGGCCTTAAAGGCCAAGAATTTGTTAAATAATTCACTCTTGAGTTTTAAGAAATATACCCAAGTGCGTCTGGAGAAATCATCAATGCAAGTTAAGAAATAATTGTAGCCATAGAAGGAAACAACTGGAAGTGGACCACATAAATCACTATGCACAAGCTGTAGAGGAGCCGAGGCGTGCCAAGAGGCACATTTTTCAAAATTGTCCCGATGATGTTTTCCAATTACACATCCGGAACAAACACCATCTCTGCAAGATACCATCGGAAGACCTATCACCATATTTTCTTTACATAGATTCTGAAGGGAGCGATAGTTTAAGTGACCAAATCGCTCATGCCAAAGTTTGCTCACTTCATCATTATGAGCAAAAAATATGAGGGAAGATTTGATGACCCAAAGCTATGAAACTTATACAACCTTGTAGAATCATCAGCAATGCCAGTAGCTAAAATCTGTCTAGGATCCTTTAGGTCCTTAATTACAACATCGTGAGGTGAAAATTCAACGAGTTTACCTTCACCTGAATGAGTTATCTGATATACAGATAGAAGGTTGCAGGATAAGTTTGGAACACATAATACATCATTAAATTGACCATTGTCTATATGAGCAGTTCCAGTCCCTACAACACTAAGAGATCTATCATCACCAACATATATATTTTTGGTGTTACAATCATTTAAAGAAGAAAACATGGCTTATTTTTGGCCATGTTATAAGAAGCTCCAGAATCAATGAGCCACTCATGAGAATGAGAGGAAGAAGATACATTTAATGCATAGCCAGACCGAGATGCTTGACAACCACATGCAGAATGTGCCATTCCTGAAGATGAATTTATGAAGTTGAAGTTGAAGTAGAAGAATGCTCCACATGGATGTTATGTTTCTTCATTGCGGCTTCCAAGGCTTCCATCTTCTAAAGCATTTAGATTCTAAGTGGCCATCTCGATTACAAAAGTTACAATGTCTATCAGTCTTCTTCCATTTGTTTTTATTGGTCTTATCATTTTGCTGAAATGATCTTTCATTTTGAGGCTGAGTTTGCTTAGGACTCTTGTTTGGTTTAGGACCATTCTTTTTAGGATATGACTTCTTAGGATTCTTTGAATTTGGTTGTTGCTGGGCGGCTAACGCTTTCTTGGAAGAGTTTCCAAGATTAAGAAGACCAAGGTGTAAGAGTTTTTTTTGTTTTCTTAAGAATCACAAAAAGAATCAAAGGAAGGAGACTTGTAGTCTTGTCCTTGAGAAATGAAGGCTTCTCTTGTAGAATGGAAGGTGGAAACAAAAACAGAGTAGGCTGGTCCCAACTTAGTAAGAATGGAATAGATAAGGTTACTATCTTCTTTCTTAACCTTAACACCTTCCAAGAGAAGTCTAAGGGTCTTGAACTTGGACAAAAAATATTCAATGCAAGAAAAATTATTGGGGTCCAATGTAAGCAAATCATTTTCAAGTTGATGGGCTCTAAGTTCATTTTTTATTCCAAAAACTTTAGTAATCTGTTTCATTGCTTCATCAGGAGTATCAAGTTTTGCAATATGGAATCTAAGATCTGGAGAAATAGACATCCCTATCAAGCCACGTGCTTGATCTTGCCTATTTTCCCATTTGGTTGTTTTCTCTTCATCTTTCGGATTGGTTTCTTGGCCTGAGACTATTCGGTAAAGACCTTTACTTCTAAGATATCCACAATGTAGGACCACCATTGGAAGTAGTTGGTGATGTCAAGAATAACTTGGCATGGACTTTCCATTTTAACAGAAACTGAAGCTATATATGTTGAAACTAAGTGTTCCAATGGAAAGAGCTCGAAAAATTAGGCTGGTTCAAAAAAAACGGCTTCCGGATGAAGAAGTTATGGCTTTTTTTTTAAAAAATTGATGAAGGCACCAACAAAGTGCGGGAATGTGCGAAAATGAAAAAAAACACTCACTTTTCAACAAAAAAGGAGATTTGAACCCAGGATCTCTACTCTCATAAATTAGCTTTGAACCAAGTGAGCTATACAAAAAGTTTGAGAGAGAGAGAGAGAGAGGGGGGGGGGCTTTGTTTTCTTTGGTCACGGATGCTTTGGATTGCGTGCTTGCTTGAGAAAGCTCTTTTTCTCCCTACAAAACAAAAACACAAAACCCAACATGGACATACAAAAAAAACAAGCCTTGCGGCTTAAAGTTAGCTTTACCCGGAAACTAAATATTTTCCTCGATGTTTCTAATTTTCTGAGATCACACTAAGGTGCAGGGAAAAGAGCATATGCATGA
Organism: Pinus taeda; assembly: GCA_000404065.3. Taxonomy (NCBI): domain Eukaryota; kingdom Viridiplantae; phylum Streptophyta; class Pinopsida; order Pinales; family Pinaceae; genus Pinus; species Pinus taeda. The sequence goes on along the minus strand of APFE031119305.1, from coordinate 39,034 downwards.
GAAAAATCCTTCGTTTCTGTTTCTGATTTGCCCAGATCGCACAGAGTCGCAGGGAAAAGAGCATACGCAGAAATGAAAGGTATAGATCTGGTAATAAAAGGAGCTAAATAAACTGAAACTGAAATAAACAGAGAGAAAATAACAAGTAAACTGCAAATAAACATTGTATACCTCCAGATCTAAAAAATGACGCAGCTAGGGCTACCGGAAACCTTTTCGCATGAAACGAAAGGGGTTCCTCACTGGAACAGATGCTCCCAACACAACAGAGTAGTCCTCTCGGCCCGAAAGCAGTCAGAAACAGCAGATCTAGGAGATGGAAGTCGGATGCAGTTCAACTGGCTTCAGATTTGGATCACCAACGGACACGGCCCTCAAATAGCTCTGATACCATGTAGGAATTTACAGGGTAAGTTCCTCAGACAGAACACCAAAAGGACACTGCTCACAAATAGATCACAGATCAATACACCAGTAATTTGACGTGGTTAAAACCCTCAAAGAGGGAAACAGTCCACGGCCTAAGCCAACGTGGCCACTCCAGGCAATTTATTAATAAAAGAATGAAAATTTACATAAGCTTCTCTCGTGAACGATTAACCTAAAAATGACCCTCCATGCACTTTAAATAGAATTCATGGACCAATCGGGTGTCAAGCCACGGATCAAGTGTCGGTAATACCGAGGAGAGAATGAACCGTCGGATTACTACATATTGTGACCGTCGGATTGTAAGTTACAAATGTACATAGTAAAGAAACACACTTTACCTAACTCTATACTAGACCAAGTTATACTTAACTATTCCTATGTGTCGGAATATCCTAACACTCCTGATAAGAGCTTTTGACATATTTGAACTAATGGAATCATTTATGCATTTGAACTCGATTATGAATTAGGATCCTACGAATTTGGATACATTTTTATTCAAATTTACATGGATAAAAAAATCAATTAGATAATCGAAATATTAAAAAAATCAAAACTTACCAGAGATGGAAAGGGAGAACTCTGCAAAGGATTTGAAGCAATATGGAGTGAGATAGAATTTGAAGAATCAGTGATTTGATATTATGAGATTTTCTCCCTACATTTAAGAAAAATCAACAATAATTTTTTGTATACATACCTAAAAGTAATTTTGAGAACCATATACCCACAATATGAATCTCAATATAGTTTTCAAACCATTTTTCAAGAATAAGGTGACTTTAAGCTGTAAATGTACACTATGAACTATTGTAACTCATGTGGATGCATCCTAAAGGATAATTTGAAATGAATATGTTATTTTATGTGAAAATAAAAGTTCAGATAACTTTTAAACAATATCGGCGCTCTTATAAAACTAATTGCATCGATGCGGTTAAATAATAACTGCACCAATGTGTTAAACTAATAACTGCATTGGTTTCCAGGATTTCAAAAATAAAAAAAAAGGAATCTTATTATATCGGTTTGTTAAAAAAATTGAGGGCACCGATAATTTATCTTAATCGATGAGTGTTACTATTAAATGCACCGATGCTTACGAAAAGCACTAATGTTTCCTTTAAAAAAACGATTTTATTTTTTTTAATCTAAAAAATGAGTAGTAACTAGTTTTTTGAAATCTAATTTCATAGTCTTTTAAATAGTAAGAATATATTCACTATTTCATTATTTTTCCCAAAATTTCAACGGAGATATATGCAAGAGAGACATATTGGGAGCATTGTGAAGTAGTGGAATACTTTGGAACAATAGAACTATTAAGAAGATCAGAATTTGAAAGGTATGGTAATTTACACAAAAATTTGCTTGGTAAAAAAATTAAATTTTATTGTTTGATTTTACTAATAAAAAAAATTACAATTTTTGTTAGATTTAATTAAAATTTAGAAAAAAATAAATACCCTGGATAGTACAAATTTTACTATTGATTTGAATAGTAATTTTTTTTTACATTTTCTATTCCTATTTAGATTTAAAAAAAATAATATAATACTACCTTAACTTGCTTATGTGCTGCAAAATTTCATCTTAGGATTTAACTCCCTCAACCACTTCACAATTAAGGCTTTTTGTTTCAAACATTTTAGATTTAATGGGTTTGTGTTACTATATATAAGGTGTTTGACATGTAAAGGGCACCACTTATTGAATTAAATCCAAACTATGTCGTCCCTATTCATTTTTTTAAATGGCTTATGTTTATCAATGTGCTCTGTGTAATATAACACATCAGCGTGCCTCTAATAAATAGCATCGTTAAGTCCAAAAAAATTATGTTTTCATTTTTTATTGTGATGTCAGTGCTTTTATCGTTACATATCGTACCGTCATAATTTAAAGTTATTTATAAAAAAAAAACATTGTCAGTGCTCAACAATTAAACGTCTTGGTGTGTTTACCAAATTAAACACATCTGTGTGTTTATGCACATAAACGCACTAGTTACCAAATTTCTTTTTGGTTGAATGGTACATATTGTATATTGGTAAATAAAATGTCTAAGAACTTGTCAAGTAACAAAAATATTGGTTGACACAATGATAACACATCCAAAAAGGATAAAAGCCAATTTTAAATTATTTACAAAATTAATATGTTTAAACTATATGTAAGTTTAACTAATATGTATTGGTTAGTTTGTGTCATCTAGAGAAACAAAATGAGGAATATCGATAAAAAAAAATTATGGTCTAAGTGCATAAGAATGTAAAAGTATAATAGAAAAATTGTAAAAGGATAAATCAGATGAATGAAAAAATACTATTCAATATGAGTTTTTTTTCATTAATAGTATACTGAAGAATATTGAATAACATGTTTCAAACAATTTATTAATTCACATATATTTAATGTTCTACAGGGAAGGAAAAGAATGTCGTTAGAAAATAAAAATTATAGAACATGTAAATGATGATAAATCGGTCCGTAGCTCATCTGAAGTGGTGTTGGAGGTTAATCAAAGGGAGAAAAACTTTTACAAAACTATGACAGATATAGTGGAAAGAAGTATAAACGTACTTTCCTCTTACAATACAGAAATCAATCTAATGATTCCAAGAACCAAGTTATATATAAACTACAAGAAGCATTTCGAGAGAAATGGTCAATGAGATCGGTCAAACTTACAATAGCGAAAACTTACAACAACAAAAAATCATTCAAAAAGTAATATTCCCAATTAAATGTTTTTCTAGAATTATATGTATACATTACTACAAAGAATTCATTTATTTATATCAATTTTGTTATATTTAGTTTTCATATATCAATATAAAAATAGTTTATTACTTTTTCAGGAAGATTATGAAAATCCCAAAAGATCAACGAGCTCGTATCTAAAACATACCAGTAGGAATATCCAAAAAAAAAGTACAATGAGATGGTCAAAGAAATGGACATAATTACATCGTAGGAGGAGCCATCTCAACAACAAATTGTTTCAAATGTATGCAATCATTGATTTTTTCTATTAGGTACATATAAACAAATAATTTAGCATTAAATGTTAATTTTCAAGTATTTTCTTGCATAGAAGAAAACAAAATGGAACTCATTCAGCACAGAAAATAGGACAACAAGGAATAAAATGGTTGATATCAAAGTTTGTGAGTAATTGTTAATATTTCCTTACAGAAACTTAAGATTTCATTTTTGTATATTTTAAGTTGTTTTACAGCAACCATCCTTGAATATCTTCAAATATGTGCTAACATACAAAGAAGAGTCATCGAAAGATTTGATTGACATTAGGTTAAATATGGATTGTGAGTATATGTTGGCATATCAAAAATTATTTATGGAATTTGTAAGTATCTATGTTGTTTTACTTCTTTGAATTTATAATTAATAAAAACAAAACAAATCATTTATATCATATCTATGATTTTTAATGGGGTATAAAACTTGCAGGAAACAAAGTATGAACTACACCAACAAAGGATTTATTGAAAGATGGCATGAGGTTTTGTTTTGAAAGAATGTGTATAGTTCACAACTCAATTCTTGCTATGGTACATTGCTTTTTGGTTTACATTGATGTATATTATTTATTTCAATTTTCTTTATTCTCGCTAACGTAGATACACTAATTATAATTTATTTTTATGTTTGTTAATGAAACTTGAAAAACAAAACATTCATCCAAAAAACCCCCCAAGTCATGGAAGTAGGTCGAGCACTGACAGTAGTTCCAGCGAAGAATTATGATCTATTTGGATGTCAATGCAAGTTGTTGTATTTTTTGAAATAATTCTCTGTGAAAAATAGACATTTTTTTTAATGTAATGGACATAGTGTCCCAATTGAAAGTGTTGACATCTAATCTTTGGGATTAGGAAATTTATGTAGATAATGTAAATAAAAAATAAGGAGATTAGGAATATGAAGAGACACTGGGAGGTGAAGCCCAAGAGTCTCTCCCTCCATATATCCATGAGAAATCTTAATGCAAAGTCACAATTCGCATTGTGGAGTTGCCTCTTGGCCTGACATCGTATCAGAGTCGGCTCCCAAAATTAGCCTTTATTTGTAACTCCCTTATACCATTTTTGTGGTCTTCTCCATTTCTGCAGTCTTTTCCATTCTGCAATCTGCCAAGAATGGTTCTTCCCTTATTCCTATTGAGGTACCATTCACTTATGTTACATGATTTTTCTTGTTATAAATATTTAGTATGTGTTGTGATTATTCAAGAATCCTTTTTGTGGTTGTAGAATTCAATCAAACTGAGATAGTTTGTGATTTTTTTTTGAATTGCTAAGCATTGAAATAAATTGTGCTCTGGTACCTCCCTGCACAAGTGACTCCTCACTTCTTTCCCACAGCATCATTCCGTTGGCCTCCCACAGTGATTCATACTCCTCCTTGCCACCGGTCGACTCCAATCCACTCTCGATTGTTATGCTTTGGTTCCTCTCTCCACTACGTAGCAGAAGTGGTAGAACATTGCACCATACTACCACTTATTGTGCTCCTCCCACAGGTCCCCTCGCATCTCATATTGCCCAAATGTTTTCACCACTATGCATGCCCCATATGTTGCATCCATGCTCATATCACTTTGATACCACGTTCCCTCCTTACAACGCTTTAGACCACCCTCTCCATAGTCGACTCCCCTCCATACAGCGCTCCCTCTCACCATCGACTTTGTTTTCATTTGTAATACTCCATTGCAAATGCATACCACCCATACCATATAAACGCATACCATATATACTTTGGTTTCCTTTGTATTATAAACACATATCATTACGTTGGCCCATTATGTTGATAGCATTAATACCACTCTCCCCACCGTTTAATACTTCCCCCACATACTCCCTACTCCAAATATTCCCTCCCCCATATACCCCCTCCTCCCCTATATACCACCTACCCCAAATATTACCTTTGTCCCACATATATTATATTACAGTTTTACACCAAAACTGCAATTTTTTTACCACTAGGAGTGCAATTTTTTTATATATTGGCAGTAGATTATATTTTTTACACAATACATAGTCTTTAAGATGCATTCATTGATATCTATTATTGGAGTAGTTCTCTCTGGGAAGAGAGTTATCACTAATGGTCACAGAAGATAAAAAACACTCTCATTTTCAATGAGTTGTGGAAACGAGTTTGTGTAGAAGAAGGAAATGATGAACCTGCAAATCCCACCTCAGATAAGGAGATCGTCATTCGGGAAAACAAGAACAGCAAGGCATATGCCTTTATTACGACATCTGTAAATGAAGAGGTGAGTTGTCATATTTCACCATTTTCAAATGATTTTGAAGCCTTACAGATGTTGAAGGAACTCTATGACTCACACTATGAACTTGAATTTGTCCAATTGATGATTAAATTGTTCAGTCTTGAATTGAAAAATAGTGACCCTCTTGTTTTAGAATCAGAAGTAAGATCTATTATGCATGATATCAAAACCACTGGTGTTCAAGTAGACATTCCTCTTATAGTTTATGTCAAGGCACTATATCCCACCTATTCAAATTATCTTGAGTCATTGCAAGCAAGTAGAAACCTCAAGGAGATTACCTTTGACTCCCTTGAGAAAAAATTTGTTGAGAGAGAGAAAGAATTTGGGAAGAAGACAACTCCTCAGTCTTATGAGGAAGTTGTGTGTCTTGTAGATAGAGAGAAAAATTATGCTCAAGATTATTCTAGAGGAAGAGGAAGAATAAATTTTAGAGGCAAGGGGCATAGATAGTTTCAAGGAGAAAATTCTAATCTTCATTCCATACGTTGCAATAGAGATGGACACGATGCATCCACATGTAAATTGTCGTGGGACAGAATTGAGCAGGAAAGAAATGAAGCCAAAGGTAAAACCCATGACAAAGAGAAAGGTAAAGCACATGAATCTCTCACTATGTTGTGGCACATTGTAATATTGGAATAACTAAAGACTTGTTTAATGTTTCACTTGTTTCTTGGAAAAATGATTAGTTGCTTGATACAAGGGAAACTTGCCACATGGATTTTAGAAGAGATTTTTTTGAAGAATTTATTAACAATGTTGATGGAGCATTATAATTTGCAGACAAATCAAAACTCAAACCAGCGGGGCTTAGCACAATCAAGCTCAAATTGCCTGGTCTTCCAGACTTTCTTCTACATGATGTTTTATATCTCCTGGAGATGAGGAGAAAATTTTTATCCTCGGTCCACATCTACCAGCAAGGACACTCCATTCATATGTTTGATGGTAAGGTTGAGGTTAGAAAAGCATCATATCACTGACTTGTCATGACGGGGATAGAAGAAGAAAGACTTATGAAGCTGCAAGGTACTTCTTCTTGGGCACAAAACTTCTCATACAGTTCTCGTTATGATGAAGGTACATTTCCATCAAGTCTTCTATGGCATGATAGATTTGGACACTTGAACTATGACAACCTTCTCTTGTTGAAGAAAAAAGGTGTTGCTAGTCTGCCTACAATTCCTAAGAAACTTAAGTAATGTGATGTGTGTATTCTAGGAAAGCATAGAAAACAATATTTTCATAATTTACATTCCAGAGCCCATAGAAAACTTCAACTAATTCATTCAAACTTATGTGGCCCAATGCATGTTACTTCTGCAAATGGACGTAAATATATGATGACATTTATTGATGACTACACCAGAATGTGTTGGGTTTATTTATTGAAGAACAAATCTGATGTTTTTCAAACATTCAAAAACTTTCATGCATGGATTTAAAAAGATGCACAATATCATATTGGCTTTATTCACACTAATAATGGAAGAATACACTTCAAATAAATTTGAAAACCATCTTCACCAGCATGGGATCAAACATCAAACAATTGTCCCTTATAATCCCCAACATAATGGAGTAGCTAAAAGAATGAACAAGACAATCTTAAATTTGGTATGTTCCATGATGTTTTTCAAGAATGTAGAATTGATGTTTTGGGTTGATGTGGTTCTATGTGTTGTGTTGTTGAAGCCCCGAAAATCGGGTCGACAACAAGGGGGATACCCACCCGGTTCGGACCTTGGTTGGCAGCTCCTTATCTGTTTGGTATAGCGGGTCCGACTGGGGATAACGGGACC
>APFE031119301.1:0-18149 GCA_000404065.3 Pinus taeda | reverse complement strand
TATTGTTATATATATATATATATAGTGGATTAATATTTTAAATATATAAAGGAATTATTTTGAAAAATTAACCTTTGATTTGTTTTATTTTTCACCAGGTTGACCTACCTCCTTAAATATAATAATAATTTAATATTAAATTGGTTAAAGGAAGTTTGACTGGGTCCTTGAGTGGAAAAGTAGCCGTTAGAATTTTTTAGCTGTTTGAGTCTCTACTTAGACTATTTAACACGCTACACTAGATCTGTATCTTCAACTTGTCCTGACGATGAACCACACTAGTTGGTTCGAAACGCGTCGACAAATGATGAATCATGTACAACTAGCTGCGCTCCTTCTAGCACCATAAATGTTTACGTTGTTGGACCCACCAAAATTCAGGGGATCACCCCGGTATGAAGTCCCAATTATACTTCACACCATTTGGTGTGGGAGTCCCATCCGGTATGATGGCTTAGTTTCCATTGCCTTAAGGATTTGCCTCAACTCTTTCTTGTCAGCATAGCAGAGTGGTTCTCTTTGTCTTCAAGAAATGAGGTTCGCATGCCTGGTGAGTGTAAGTGTACTTGTGTCAATGGTTCTTTCATTGTGAGGGGGAAAGGTGAAGGTGAGTTCTAGGTTGAAAGGGATCAGTCTCAACTTGGCTAGGAACACACAACACAAAGGATATACACAGCTTCCGATGGAGCAGTCCACTCGGATGCGGCAGTCACAACATACAAGGTAAGATAACACATACAACACTCACGGATCAATCTAAGATGAGTGAAACGGTTGTTACAGCAAGGTTCATGTGAAAGGTCTGTCTGATGTTTGGTAGAGCGGTCAACACGGAAGGGACAACATTAACAACATATACAACACATTTCCATTAATAGATTATGCATTACAAAAAATGGATCAGTTCATATGTAAAACACATGGTTAAAGCAACATGCATTACAAGTGTTAAAGATCAGTCTTACAACAAATACAATACATGTGTGAAAACATGCTGGCTTACTGACAGGCTTATGAATTAAGCGAAAGTTGCAAGACACATTGTTACACCATACATCACTAACCTCATCAGCGGGGTGTTGAAGCCATTACTTACTCCTCAAATAAAAGATTACACACTATTGAAAATTGGCAACAAGAAATTGCTAAAAATAGAAGTTCTAAAAATAGTACTGCTAAAAATAACAGTTTGGGCATCAGAGCTGGATTGGGCAACAAGGAATGAAAAATGGAAGTGCTAATAATAGAAGTTCTATTTTTAGCACTTCAAGTTGGATTCCTATTTTTAGATAGTCCCTGCTCTAAAATAGGAAGTAAAATTCGAATTTGGTCTTACCAGTAGCTTGAATATTAATTAATTAATTCTCCATGAGTTCATTAATTAAGGAGAATCAAACTTGAAGTCTTTGTGACAACATCCACTGATTGGGGAATGTGTCCTTGATTTGGTCTACTGATTCAGGAATTAAGGATGAGTTCTATATTGAGAGGATTAGTTGACTTATTTTAACTTAGTCATGTTAAGTTAGATTAATTTAACAAGTTGTTAAATTAATGAGATACAGTTTGCTGATGCTTGCATGCATGTTACAACTATCATTTTCAGATAGTTCTGTATTCACTCATGGATAACTGATGGATGTCAGTTTTGTCAGAGACCCGGTTGAGATCAGAGAAGGGATAGTGTACTATCAGTTGGATGAATATTTTTCCTATAAAGGAAGCTCATCCATGATGAGGATTTATCTCCTTCAAGTTTGTGCAGTTAGATCAGAGGTCAGTGAGTGTGTGAAGAGGCCAATTCACACAGGTCGCAGCATTGGACCTCTGGGAAACTGCACAAGGAAATAGGAGGCTTGGAGGGCAGAGGAGAAGGTTTTTGAGAAGCCTTTGACTATCTATGAGTAGCAGAGGGATTGTACTGAGAGCTGGCTAGCTTCCGAGCTAAGGCTTTGTGTAATCCAAACTATATTTCCACTTGTATGATAATACAGAGATGGGGTTTTAGGCAGGTGCTTTCCTCGGGTAAATTCTTTTGTGTTATGTGTGATTGATTCCTTCTTATCAGTCATATGTGTTCTTATTGATGTTGCTCATGGTTGATTAAGCTTCTGCTAAATTGTTAGTAGAAGTAGATCAAGTGATTTGCTTTAGTACATTGCATTACCAAGTTGATCTACAGGTGGAAAATTTCTACACGGTATCAGAGCTAGCTGATTTGTAGAAAAAGTTCTACATGGTATCAAAGCTAGCTGAATTTTAGGAAAAATTCTACAAAATTCTACACACACCCTCTTGGCTATGTGGGAGGAGCTGAGGTTAAAAGTCCCTTCATGTACAAATGACGGGAGTATTTATAGCCAAGGGTGAAACTGACCCTTGTGGTTGTTCGAATACCCTCATGACCGTTCGACTTCCATGACTTTCCAACTTACATGAATCTATGTTCAACAAGTGGGTCCCTTGGACTTCCACGTTACATCACATTGATTAACAACAAGCCCAGAGTAGAGATGTGGGAAACATGACTCATGACTTGACTCGACATGAATTCACATGACATTGCTCTTGCATTCATGCTGCTGCTCGAGTGCATGTTAAGCTAAAGTGTGGTCAAGTGATGGATGTCTTCATGGTGTACCATAGCTTCACCTCCACATGGCAAAGTGCGTGGAGTCTTCGATGGTCCTTGGTTCGCTTAATGAAGCTTTAGCATGTGGTTCCTTGCTTTCATGCTGGAAGGCTTGACAAGCTCACTTGTTCGCGAAGGTGCATTTTCGTTGCATTCATCCACTTCACATGCTTCGTTCATTCATCCATTGGTGAACATGTCCATTTGCATGTGCTCCCTTCGCTCATCCTATTTGTCACCTTGACATGTTTGTGATGTACCTGTACTTGTAGTCACTTGTGATGAGATAACATCAAATCCAAAACCTCCTAGTCTACCATGACAAATGATCATTCGAATGTAAGCAATCGGGAGAGGCAAGAGGGTTGTGGTGTGGCATGATGGCTCTAGGAAACCACTAATGAAAATTGTGCAAGAGTCACTAGGAGATGGAGAAAGGCAATATGAGTCTACAATGGCTAACTACAAGGTCTAGCTCGATTGGGATGCAAAATTGCACAAATTTTAGGGGAAATAGTCTGGGCTACTGAAAGGAGAGGCATGCATTCTCTGCTCATTTTCCGGAACGAATAGTCAGCAGGGGCTAAACAACCAAATTTGTGCAATTTTCCAGAGGAATGGGTTGGGCTGCATGAGGGGTCAGCAAGCAGGGGTTACGCAATTCTTCTGGGGAATTGCTGGGGATCCTAGCAACCAGATCTGTGCAATTCACAGAGCAAACTGCCAGTTAGATGTTGAGGTCACTCGCATCTAGATATGCATAATTCCCATATGGAACTTCCAGTCGATTGATCAGTCACTGTCAATAGAAATTGCACAATTCTCGGAGGGAACATGCAGTCTACTGCTCGGAGCTGCTGGCTAAGAAAAATGCATTAAGGTGGGAGGCTGACCTGCTAATCATCTCTACACAATTTCTAAGCGGAGATGACTAATGGGAAGTGAGAGGCCTGCTCATGAGAACTATGCAATTTCTGAGATGAACATCCAGTCAACTGTCCGGGTGGCCACCATGTGTGTTGATTGAATCTCTTATGGGAAGCACCACTTGAAATAACTAGCTTAATGCTTTTGTGTTTTTTTGGTTGACAATCAGTCAAGTTGAAAGTAGGGAGATGGTCTGGATGTCAGTAAGGATTCTAGTCGTCAAAACATCAGCAAAAATGACTAAGTGTGTGAACAGTTGAAAGATGCACAGGTGATCATATGAACACACACTCGCATGACTTGACGACAAAATGACCAAACCACGAACACACATATGTTCAACATGAATGACTGACGGTGTAAGTGTCAAGCGTGACACTCATGATTGATCATTCATGATCGAGACTATGCTTGTGTGACAATGAATATGACTCTGTGTTTGACTATGACAGATGCCTTCATGGCGAACACAACAAAAAAAAAACAAAGCAAATACTTCGAGCATAACCAGAAAACGGTCACAAGCATGACTTAGACATCAACACGTAGAGGCTCGAGTGCAATAAAAAAGCAAGGTGAATGTAAAGACTCACACGAACTCATGGAGTGAACGCGAGTGTGTGTAATCCTCAAGTGAAACTCTCCAAGGGAGGCTCCGAAATTGGTGTAGGCCAAAATTTTGGAGGGTGGTTGTAGCCACTACAACACTCTACCATAGCATCAACCCATACTAGTTTCTCTATAGCTTCCTCGAATGAGGATGGCTTAATCTCTACAATATCACATCATATCCATGTAGCGAGTGTAGTGATCAGGTGACCTCCTATGCATGCGCTGTGATGTGGGTGCTCTTACAATCTCTCTAGCATCATGCATCAGCCTCTCAGATTCTCTAGCTCATTCTATTCCTTCTATGGACGTTTTTTCTTGAGTGGATGTCTCCACTCTCTGCACCTCTTCCTATGGTTGCTCCACAAATTCTTGAGGTTCTTCCTTTGGAGCTAAAAGATCCCGATCTTAATGGAACTGGATCCCTCACAAGAGAACATATCATTGTCTTCTCGTCATAAAAATTCACATCCCTATGAACAACTGTCACCCTGACGGATGTAAAGTACATACAATAGTTGTGAGGGGTTTCTACGTACCCCATAAATATGCCTAACTCTGCTATCGGTTCTATATTTTTCCTTGACTCCTTGGAAACATGATAGTAAACTAATGATAAAAAGATATTGAAGTTTGAAACATATGGTTTCTTCCCTAAAAAGGATTTTTCTGGTGTACTCATGCCAAGATTCACATGAGGACTCTTGTTTTGAAAATAGACCATTGTGTTGTGTGCATCAGTCCACAAGTGAGGTGGGAGGCCATGATCATGAAACACCGCCCGTGCTGCTCCCACAATACTTTTGTTCTTCCTCTCAGCCACCCCATTATGTTGTGGGTTGTGGGGTTCTATCAACTCCCATTGAATGCCCTCCTTTTCAAAAAAAAAATTAAACTCATTTGACACATACTCGCCACCATTATCGCTCTTGAGAGCCTTCACTTTCTTTCCAGTTTCTTTCTCAACAAGTTCTTAAATTCAAAAAACTTGGAGAATTTCTGGTCTTTCTTCTGCATGAAGAAGATCCAACACTTCCATGAGAAATCATCTACAAATATTACATAATACATGTTCTTGGCAGTGGAGGTTTCCAAGAAAGGTCCACACACATTATAGTGAGTCCTTTCAAGGACTCCTTGTGCTTTACTATCCAGATCATTAAAGGTGGCTTTTGTGTACTTCCCCAATGTACACCCTTTTCATGTATGTCATTGCTCTAGTTCTCCTTTGGGGACGCCTATAGAAATATGTTTTAGGATCTTCAAATCACCATGATGCAAATGGCCAATTATTATATGCCATAATTCGTCGATGTCTCATCTCTGCACCTTCTCTTCTTTTGTGCTCAATGCTGCACCATCTTCCACATCTAATTTGTACAGGTTCTTCACATGAACCCCAATTTGATTCACTTGTCCCATGTTTATGTCTCTTAGGAATGTTTTCCCTTTGATGAAGATCACATCATAGCCATGGTCTTCAAACATAGCAACTAAAACGAGATTCTTCTTTAGAATCAGCACATACATGACATCCTTGAGTTTGAGAGGGGATCCAAACTCCCTTTTAAAATTAATTGTACTGATACCAGTCATGTTATACCTCCCATCATCTCCCATTTCGATGTGCATCTAGATATCTTTCTCCTCTAAGTCACTAAAAATTTCTTTGTTGCCTGTCATATGGAATGAGGTACAACTGTCCAAGTACCACACACTACCCATCACCGTGCTCACCATGCATGTGATGAGGGTGAAATCAAGATCGAACTGTGAAGCCAACGATTCACCTACCACTCCTCCTGAGGGATTCTTTCTTACCTTGTTGTTTGGACACTTCATGGCTTAGTGTCCCAGTTCATGATAATGAAAGCACTTGATTTTGGACAAGTATTTCGTCTTTCCCCCTTAACTAGATTTTGCTTTGGATTGGGATTTCTTCCCTTTATTTTTCTTTACCTTTGTATCCACGGAACATTACTACTCATCCTCATTCTTGGATGAGGTACCTTATCTAGTATTTCTCCTTATCTCCTCCTATACCAAATCTGATCAAAGGCGTTCCCAATTTGGTAGCTTTTCCCTCCCATTTATTAAATCATGGTAGTTATTCCAGCTCTTGGGACAACTTAGAAGGGCTAGGCTCACAAGATCATCCTCCACAATAGTAACCTAAACTCCTCCAATTCCATCATGAAATTGTGTGAACCTACTTAGGTACTCCTGAATAGATACGGTCTTCTGCATCTTGATATTTCAAAGCTTATATTTGAGCACAAATTTCCTCTGGTCGATGTCGTTTTGGAACAAATCTATCGGCGCTTGCCACATTGCATATGAGGTTTCTTTCCCATGGATATTTGAAATAGTGTGGTCCTTCACACCCTATAATATGATTCTCCTTTCCTTGGCTACAAAATTTATCAATTCTTTTAGATCCTTGAGGTCAGATGATCCTGCTTTTGGAATTTTGTGCTCGATAAATTCCTTCAACCCATTTTCCTCTAGTACCACCTCCATACGGTCCTTCCAAGAAACAAATTTTTAGATACCCTCAAGGGCATACTCAAGCCTTATACCATAGAACTCCATTCTATTAGATCTAAAGAATTGATCATACAAATTCGATCCTCTTGCAGTAACAAATTTGAATTCTCTTCTCTAATGTGAATCTTTCTCTTATACGATGTAGAAATTCTATGTAGATTCAGAATTACTCATGTAATTTGTTAAAACATAAGACTCAAATATACTCTACTCATCTATGAAAAGAAATTCATGATCGAGAAATAAAATCACAAACATAAGACATGATTCAATACACATACACAGGTATTTATCTAGAGAAAAGAAACTGCTCAAAACCCCTTACTATTTATATTGCATTAATCAAAGAAAAGAGAAGAAATACAATGCTTACTCAAGCCTAAGAAACCTTGGCACTAGTATAGTCTATCTCACTACCTCACATACTAACACTGGCCAACACTTAACTAATTTCTCAATTTTCCAAGGTCCTATTTCCTTGCACTATTCCTTGAGGAATTAGGCCCCTATTAATTAGGAAATTCCTCAATTTGGACTGTGCAATTCCTTTAGGCCAATCTCTGACTGCATGCACCGCCTGTACAACTTGAAATAGTTTACAACTTATAGTACATTGCCCTTGAACCCCAATCTCAATTGAATATATCAAATTATTTGCATGCATCATTTATTTTGAGCCAATTGATTAGTTAATTGGTTGATCACTGAAGTGTGACTCATTACGCACCTCTTGTGGCTATTGCAACACCCTCCAAAATTTTTGCATGCATTTAATTTTAGATCCTTCCTTGGGTTTTTCCTTGATTTTTTCAAGAACTTGGGCTCATCCTGTGAGCCCATGTTGAGCCTTTTCACCCCCTTCGCTTGATCATTCATCAGACATCTTTCTGCATGTTGGTCACAATGTCATGCTTACTGTCATGTTCTGGCCATGCAGAAGGTCTTGCTTCATGTGTACAAGTTGTATTCGCTATGTAAACATCAATCGCACTCACACACAAAGTAGAATGCACTGTCGTGAAAGAATCATTGTGATCGTTCAATGATTTATACAAGTGTCGCGCTTGTCGCTCACATCGTCGAACAATCACACTAAGCGTATGTTCTCGAGGTGTCTTGTCGTTAGGTCATGTTGAGTGCGTGTTTGTGAGGTCATGCATGTACGAAGTCACTCGTTGGCACACTTAGTCATTTTTTTGAAACTCTGTTGACTGGACCAACCTCCAAAAGTCACACATCCACTGAGTTGCATTGCGCAGTTTCAACTCTCAGTGATTATGTATTGCTGCCTAGAATTGCGCAGAGCTTGAGACTACCTCCTAGGAATACTGCAATGTGCAACCTTAGAATTGACTCGACTGATTTTCACATAGAATAACATAGAAATTTAGCAGTGATCCATTGCAATCCATGCTGCCTGTAAGCACATCAAATGAGCCTCCAGTTCGTCAACTAGAGATTTTGAGTGGGCAGTGACCCCGGACATCACTCCTCCAAAAAATTGAGCACAAGCTGCCAAGCATGCTCGCTCTGCTGACTGAAGAAACTGTGGAGACATGTTGGACAAACACATAGTGTCCATCACTGTGTCCCTCAAAAAATTGTGCAAATATGCCAGATAGACACCCAGTGTCCATCACTGTCTCCCTAAAAAATTGCGCAGTTTTTCGAGCTAGTAACCCAGTCAGCTGACCTGCTACTCACCTGAAAAACTACGTAGATTTCATGAGTGGTCCCCCAACTATCTAGAATCCTTATTAGCTTAAAATATGTGCAAGGATGTCTCGTAGGCCAGCCTCCCAACAATTGCATAGTTTTTTCTAGCAGCACTCCTATAACCCGCTTCCAGCTCCCTGAAAAAATTGCGCATATTTTCCAAGAAAGCCTCATGCAACCCACTGTGAGCTCCTCGTAGGAATTGAGGAATTTTGTTTTTCCAACCTCCATTGTTGCCTGTAGTCCTTCCCTCAATAAATTGCGTAGATCTGCCCTCCAACCGAGCCAAATCCTACAAATAGTCACTATTGATCTGGATTGTCCATCTTAGTCTCCTAGTGACATGCACAATTTTCATCGGTAGTGCCCAAAGCCTACATCCCAGATTGAAGTATTCCTTGTGTAGTTTCATCGCCTTTACCACTCTCCTGGTCACTTGCATCTGAAAGTGAATGAAACTACATCATGGTAGACTAGTACATGGATAAGACATGACGCGATGAGGAACAAGATGAACAAGGAGAGCACATGCAAGGAGATTTGTTTGTGAATGGAAGAACGAAGAATGCATGCTTGATTGAAGATACAAGTATATGAAGACATGACACAATGAGGAATGAGATGAGCAAGGAGAGAACATGCAAGGAGATTTGTTTGTGAGTGGAAGAATGAAGAATGTATGCGAGGAGATTTTTTCGTGAATGGATGAACATGCAAAGCATGCCAAAGTACAAGTGAAGGAGCGATGTGCACATGTGACATCAAGCGATTACCAAGACCATTGAAGACTCTGCACATCTTTCTATGTGAAGGTGAAGCTATGATACACCAAGAGTACATCATTCAACTAACAACACTGCAGTGTGGCATGGACACCACTAGCAGCATGAATATACCAGCAATGTCATGTCGAGTTGTGTCATGAGTCATCTTGGCCACATCAATACTATGGGCCATACTGTTGTAAATCGATGTAATGTAACGTGGAATTCCAAAAGACCCACATATAATATGAAGAGTCAAATAAGTCAAATAATCATGAGGGAAGTCAAAAAGTCACAAGGGTTAGTTTTACCGTTGGCTATAAATACTCCTCATTTGTACATGTAAAGTACTTTTCACCTTGGCTCCTCCCACATAGGCTTGAGAGTCTATAGTATTTTCTTTGAGGAGCAAGTAGTGGCTCCAACGCCCCACTATCCCAGTTAGTAATGTATGATGTACCAACGTGTCTTGGAACTTTTGTTTGAATCAAAATCCTGATAACATGCCAAAAAAATTTCACACATGTATTGTAATTATTTGGAATACTATTCTTTGAAAATTGGTAATGCATGTTTCTTTAACATGTGTTAAAACAATTGAACTATTTTGGTTGTTCTAATACATATGTTTATGAAAATGTGTTGTTTAAGTTGTTATCTCTCTCTTGTCCATGTGGGCTACCTCGCTGGACATCAGACACAAGATTTATCATAAAATTGTTATAAAGATCTTTGCACTCACACAGAATACTCCTTTGAGTGTTGTACATGCTATCCCTTCTTGTGTGTTTGTGACTGTCACATCCATGTGGACTACTCTATTGGAAGCCGCACATGTCCTATTGTGTGTGTGTCTCTGACAACGTTGGGAACCTTCTGTTTTGAGTGGAGACTCACTTCCACCCTCTCCCTCTGTGGTGAAAGAACCTTGACACAAGTAACACTAACACTCACTAGAAACTTCATTCTTCGAAGACAAAGAAGACCACTCTCAAGTGTCGACAA
This sequence comes from Pinus taeda, assembly GCA_000404065.3. Lineage (NCBI taxonomy): Eukaryota > Viridiplantae > Streptophyta > Pinopsida > Pinales > Pinaceae > Pinus > Pinus taeda. The sequence continues at coordinate 7,949 of APFE031119301.1, read as the reverse complement.
GAAAGAGTTAAAGAAAACCTTTAAGATAATGGAAACCAGGCCATCATACCGGATAAAATTCCTACACCAAACAGTGTGAGGTCTAGTAAGGACTTCATATCGTGGAGATCCCCTGAATGTTGTCGGGTCCAGTACTGTCAACATTTATGATGCTAGAAGGAGTGCCGCCAGTTGTTTATGGCTGAATTTCCTCTCATCCCCACTCATCAATCATCTGGTCAAGGTAGTAACTTGCACTACCTCTCACCTATGCGTGACTCTGAAGTTGGTTACTCCTCACCTCCCAAATGTGAACATGAAATTTCATATCAACACCTCTGCTCTATCCATCCCATCACCTGTCAGTTAGTGAAAGAAGTCAAACTGATCTTAGGAATAAAACATATTCCATAGGCATCATGAAAGCCAAAACCCACACACACAAGTTATTATATCATTAGTGGAAGAAGAAATTTTTTCCACACTTGAAGGCCAGGCAAAAGTTGTTGAGAATGGAGAGGAGCCTCTAGTCTTCCAACAGGGATAAAGAGACACACTCATGATCTTCAACTCAAATTCCATTATAGGAAGCAGAGGGGAAGGCAGCAGAGGAGGTGGGGGCGGAGACAAACCAACAAACTCAAAGTCAAAAATGTCAGATTCTGAAGAAGAGGAAGAGGATTAAGAAGAAGAAGACATGCATGAAAACAACTTGGAATCAATGGCTTAGGGACTATTAGCTCTCCCGAGTTCTTTACACGGGATGGCAAAGTGGTCGGAGAGAATGCTCACAAATTTTGACCCTGATAGCACAGTGAAGGCAGAAGATCACTTGGAAAACTTCTACCTAAAGTTGCAGACACTCGAGGTACTGTACCACGATTATGCATGTAGATTATTTTTGTGTACCTTGGATAGTCACACAATAGTATGGTATCATATCCTTCCTGTCAACTCCATCCATAACTAGGGTATGTTCAAACGCATTCTTATGGAAAATTTTGTGATGACAAGACCCTAACCCTATTGCTCAAAGAGTTGGGAAGCCTAAAGATGGAGGGGAAAGAAAAGGTAAAATATTTCAATCAAAGTTTTTTCCGCATATTGAAAAAGTTTGCAGTGGACATGAAGCCTCATGACTCCATCATTGTCGACTACTACACATCTGCACTACCAACCAGCATTACACAATTCGTGAAGTGAGTTGCAAAAACAACATTATTATAAAACTACGAAGAGGAAATTGTTGTAGAGAAGGAGTTGCATGCGATTGGAGTCATCAAGGATGATGAACCAGCGAAGGGCTCTAGAGATGCCAGTAGGAAGACCGAGGTTGTGGCGAGAAAGGGTAAAGACAAGGAAACAAGTGATATTGAAACCATTACTTGTCTTGTTAAGAACTTGACAACAGAACTATTTGAGCTCAAACATCGAAAATTTGATACATATGTGAGTAGCCAGTTGCATAGACAAAGACAAGGAAGTATGTCATTAGGCAGCAATCGCTTCCTAACTAAAACTATGTAGAGATCTAGCTCAGTGTTCCAGGTTGAACAGTGCGTGAACAACGAATTTTGCTCATTTCATGAAGATAAGCACCCAAAAGGGTCTTGTTCAGACTGGAAATGATTTGTAGGCTTATTATGCGACCACATGCCAAACATGATGAGCAGTGCACAAGGAAAGTTGGGAGAGATGGATGATTTACATGTATCGGTGCTTGCAAGCAACGCAGAAGACAAAAACCGAGAAGAAGCCCCAAAAGAAAAATGGTCATTACAATCTTAGAAGTCAAGGGGATCCCCCCATAGTTGGGGAAATGCAACAAAGGCTCGAAATGCTGAGGAAGGTTGATCCACCAGCTGTCCAAAAGTAGAAAACACAAAGCAAGCCTAGGAAGACAACGGCGGACAAGAGTACGTCCATGAGCAGAAAATTGCAGAACCCTTTGCCTGACAACATGAACAAAAGTCTCACCGCAGACATCTCAGTGATTCTACCCACTCTGGATTACAATATCATGGAAGGCATGAAGAAAAATCATGCAAACATCAGTTTGTTCAAGTTGGCTAAGATTCAGAGTCGGGGATATTCTACAGTACACATTGGGACAAAATTGTACAGACAACGCAGCCTCTACCAGCAAGGGAGAAAGAACACCTCTTGAAACACTTTGAACTATGATAAACACACTCTAGATGGAAGAATAAAACTTTGCTTTCCCTCCATTCCTACTTTGATTTGAAATATTTAATTGTAATGTTGACAACTGTTTGGTTGATTTTGGTGTGACAGACAACATCATGCCGCTCTCCATTACCAAAAAGATCAATGCGCAATCGAGCAAGACATCCACGTAGATCATACAAATCGATCAAACATCCATACCAGCCATTGGTGAACTTTGGGATGTGATCATCAGATTATCTCATGACAACCAAGTTCACTAGTTTCTAAACATTGTTGTTGTGAACATTTCAGTAGCATATGGCTTACTACTCAAGAGAGACTGGTCTAGCAAGATGAACGAATACTTTGCTACAGACTGGTCACACTTGTGGCTTCCATACAAGGGAAAAATAAATCAAATCTTGGTGTTATCTAAGAGATACATGAGGTATAATGTTACTCCCATCAATGGCGAGAACGAACCGTTGGCCTTCATAGAGCTCATTTTCGAAAACTACCTCTTGGAAACAATGTTGGTGTGTTTCCTTCCTTGCCCAACTAATGGAAATGAAACACGTATATTGCATTGTAACATTAGTAGCATTAGCAATAGTGATAGCAGTAGCAGTAGTACAAGCCTGCCAAATAGTCCATGTACAGATGAGTTTTGGACCATGTACTTCGACGGATCAAAGACACAAGATGGCTCTAGAGCCGGATGTGTCTTGATTGACAAAAAAAATAGGAAACATTTTATTTCAAGCCACTTGGAGTTCGAGTGCACAAAAAAAGTTGTTGAATACGATGCATTCGTGTTGGGCATGCAAAAATCCATTAGCCTCAACGTCGTCGTGCTTAAAGTGGTAGGTGGTTCAGAAATAGTGGTACCACCGGTACGTAACATCATATATTGTTTATCACCTCATCTCAAAAGTTACTAGCAAGAGGTATTGTGATTGATCTCTAACTTCCAAGCATTTAATATCACTATTGTACCAAGAACGCATAATGTAATTGTTAATGCTTTAGCAAACACAACTTCTAGAATGTCATCCGTTAGGGATAGATTTACTGTTGAAATTTTGTATAGGCCTTCTATCAGAGATAACATAACTAATTTACACATGTTTGACAACGATAAAAAAATACTGCATTTCATTGCCAACGTTGATATCTTCAAAGATGCAGTGATTGATGAAGACGAGCACGAGCAGTCCCTCCACGCTGGGGTTGATGACAATAAAGGAAAACTCATCCCCAAGGTTGTGGTATCTTTGGAAAATCTCTATGAATTGCAAGACTGCTTTTAGGGGCCAAGGAAAAACAAATCCCACAACTCTAACACTATGCATGAACTGATTAACTTGGGAAGAGAACAACATCCAAAGTTTGTCAATCTCGATACGTGTTGCATGTAGGAGGAGCAGAAAGCATTTATCTACTTGTTTAAATAGTATCAAGATGTGTGTGTGGAAATATGATGATCTAAAAACTTAAGACATGTGAATAATCCAACATATCATTCCGACCAAAGAGGGGGTCAAGCCATATTAACAAAACCCGAGGAAAGTGCATCTGTCACTTGAACCCCTCATATAGAAAGAGCTCACAAAGTTGTTGTCTACATGGATTATATACAAAGTTTGTCATTCCACATGGATTTCAAACCTTGTTCATGTACGTAAGAAGTCTATGGAAATCCGATTTTGTGTCAATTTCCAGAACTTGAACCGCGCCTCGGACAAAGACAATTACCCTATGTCGTCTATGGAGCACATTTTGCAGACAATATCTTGGGCACAAATGTTTTCCTTACTTGATGAGTTTTTAGGCTATAATCAGGTCCTGGTAGCAGATTCTAATTGACTCAAAACTACCTTCCTTACCAAGTGGGGTATGTTTGCATACAAACAAATGTTGTTTGGTCTTGTGAATGCAAACGTAACCTTTCATCGCACCATGGAATTCACCTTCTGTGGACTCACTGAATAGAGCATAGTGGTGTACCTCAATGATGTGATTGTGTTTTCAAGAAAACGGGAAGACCACATATGCCATCTGAAGAAAAATTTTGAGCGATGCCAGAAATACAGGATTCCCTTTAATCCCAAAAAGAGCATATTTGCAGTGTCTAAGGGGAACCTCCTTGGGCACATCATTTCCAGAAGTGGGAACAAGGTTGATCCACACTGGATCCAGACTATTACACAGATCCCTCACCCAGCTAACAAGAAAGCAAAAGAGTCCTTCTTGGGAGATATAAACTTCCTCCAGAAGTTCATCTCAGACTATGCACAAACAGTAAAACCAATGCAAAACATGATCAAGAAGGATATAGTCTACAACTGGGGAAAGAGGGAAAAGTATGCATTAACCCATATCAAGAAGAATATTGCAGAAGTGCCTGCACTCTACAACCCATATTTTAAAAAAGACTTCCTACTATACACCTTCACCTTCGACAACTCACCTACTGCAATAATCACTTAGAAGGATGAGTTGAACGATGAATGTCCCATCTCCTTCATGAGTATAGGCATGTAGGGACCCAAACTCAACTAGCCCACCATTGACAAACAAGCATATGTAGTATACAAGGTGGTGAAACACTTCAGACCCTACTTGCTGAAGAACCAGTGCATAGTGTATGTGCCTCACCCAATAGTTGGCTCACTACTCATGCAACAATAGTTGGGTGAACAATGTGCAAACTGGATGACAGTCTTGCAAGAGTATGATCTTGAAATCAAGCTAGTTCACACTATCAAGGGTCATGGTCTCTACAGACTTGCAGTTGAGGAAGTACATGAACAAGAGGAAGAAGAAGAGCTCGCCAGTTGGGAGCAAGAAATCAAAATGTATGATGTAGAACAAGCACTACACACTGCATGCAAAAACTTAGTACAAAGATGTGTTCCAGTACCTTGAGCATGAAACCATACCCTCTCACTTCTCTATGAGACATAAGAGGGCACTGCACCTTAAATATTTAGCTTATGAGTTGATGCACAAAGTGCTTTATAGAAATAATGGTAACAAAATCTTTCTCAGGTGCCTTGAGGCACATGAATTAGAGAAGGTTTTGCAAGATATACATGACAGACAAGCACCATGTTATACGAACTGGTTTCTACTGGCCCAAATTATTCAAGGATGCACACACCTATGCCCGCAAGTGATAGGTCTATCAGAAATGTGCTGATAGAACACTAAGGTCAGCAGCTCCACTGCACCCCGTTGCAGTGATTGAACTATTCCAACAATGGGGCCTAGACATCATTGGGGAAATTTTCCCACATTCGTCAAGACAAAACCACTACATTTTGAAAGCAACTGATTACTTCACGCGGTGGATAGAAGTAGTTCTACTCAAGTAAGTGAACAACCAGGAAGTCACCAGCTTCCTCCAACAGAACATCATCTCACACTTTGGTGTCCCGGTATCACTTGTGTTTGACAATGCAACTCACTTTTCATTTTTGAAGATTTATGATTTTTCATTGCAATATGGTATTGTGTTGAAAAACTCATCTAACTACTACCCATAGGGAAATGGTCTTGTAGAATCCATGAACAAAAAACTTATCTGCATAAACAAAAAGACCATTTACTCTAAGCAGTATAACTGACACTCTGCCTTGACGAATGCCTTATGGGCTAACTATGTAACACCCTCACCCTCTTTGAATACCTCGCCATATTTCCTAGTCTATCATAAATAAGCCATCCTACCACCCAACAACTATTTGCCTGCGCTTCAGTTGTCTCAAGAATCCCAAGGCAAGCCTTGTATACTAGTTCAATGTAGGATGGATACACTTCAAATATTACAGGAAGAAAGGTTGAAAGAAAAAGAAAAATTTACACTCCACCAACACTATATCAAGAGATGGTTCAACAACAAGTCTGCAGGGACTGCTAACTTTGGTGTTGGAGACTTAGTCTTGAAATGGGATAAACCCCATGAAGACAAAGGTACGCATACAAAGTTCCAGTCCCTGTGGATTGGTCTGTACATTGTACATGAGAAGCTTGGCCCACACACATACCATCTGCAATCACTTGACAAGAGGATTAACAATCTTCCTGTCAACGGCCAAGATCTCAAACATTATTTTTAGTAAGTCGAGGTCATGCCCCATGATAAGTACATAGTCTCTTTACTACTTATTTTTTTATTTTTTCTCTTTCACTTACTATTCCTGTTCATTTTGTTTTATTTGTTGAGTATCTGCTATTTTTGGTTTTTGTAAATAAGTATTGCCCTTTACTAACTTCTGGCTTTTGAATGAGTATGTAGTAAGATCTAAAGAGTGTTGTGACACAACAGTGCTTGGATTGTCCTACATCTGTATTCTTTGTGCTTGGTTGCAACCTTTGGTCAATGAAGTCTTGACAAAAAATACGAGTCATTTGGAAGGGAATCCTGGGTCCAACCATGAACCTATGTCCACACTAGGAAACCCCATGCCTGTACACATCCTTCTACTCTACGTGATGAAGCTCATCCAACTAGTAGAAATGGAGGAAGGGAAAATATAAATGAGAAAACCTATGTCAGAGGTATTACATGCTTCTCTAAAGGAACAACCTCTTCTTCTCTCAATAATTTAGGATCCCTCTTATGCCCAAAAATAAATAAGTGCCTATGCAGAGTCCTCTTAAAAAATAAAAACGCAAAAGAAGAGATGGCTTCTTGTGCAGAGAGGTGAAGCATGCAATTCCACTAGGGTACTCACGAGGCTCACTGGAAGTGGGGAAACGTGTGTGTTCCTACATGAATCTGTTGAGGTACTGTCCAGGCCTACTGGCAGTGGAGCAACACCAGAGATGAAAAATTATAATCTGAAAATTTTTAACTTGCAAGCCAAACTTCCCTTCTTGATTTCAAAACACTGTGATCAAGCTGAAACTTTTTGTTGTGTTTGACTGAGTTGGCGAAAGGTGAACCATTCCTGTCCATGGGGTAAGTGGGGAAGCCAAAGTGTTATGCTCTTGACCTGCAAGAAGATGCCAAAATACCAAATATATGAAGAAATACAACCCAGAACACAAAACAAAATGAGAAAAAACAGAAAGTATTTTATTATTCAGAGATGAAAGCAATGTTCACTTGCCTCTTCGAGGGGGAAACTTCCAATAGAGCAAAGCTTGATTACAAAATAAGACACGACACTCCTCAACAGGGAGTATCCATCCTTTATATAGGATTCATACATGCAATACCATGGATCAGTACCATGGTTCTCTCAATACCATCTATCTAATACCATGGCCCGTTTGCAACTAATTGTGGTCCCTTTCTTTAAATGCAGATCAACCACTTACAATTATTAATATGAGCTTTATTGAATCTTTAACCAAGTATAACTATGACTTGACCCTCTTACATAAATAAAGGGGTTAGGGTTGGACCCTAAAATGCCCTCCCCCAAAACAAACAACCTTTTCCTCAAGGCTGAAGCTACAGGAACTGCTAAAGAATAGTGGTTGGTTCCCATGTTGCATCATCTGGAGAGGTGTCTTTCCACTTGATGAGGACTTCCTTGATCATGCGGCCATGCAAATGTCATTATCGTGTGTCGAAGACCTGTTCAGGTTGAAGCCAGAGTGAACCTTTGTTGGGTCCCTATAATACTAGTGATTACCCCATTACTATTGTAGTTTTACCCCTTATTAATATTGTTGCGCCCCTATTGCACACATATTGTTATTATTGTGCCCCATAGAATCCCTCTATTGTTATTTTTGTGGCTTTATATTATTATTGTTAGGTCGGCTGGGTTATACTGTGACTCCTT
>APFE031119299.1:0-11518 GCA_000404065.3 Pinus taeda | reverse complement strand
TTATGCTTTAGGACATTGCATATATCAGGTGATCTACAGGTGAAATTCTACACATGTATAAAATATCAAGAGTCATGTAAAGTTGAAAAGTCATGGGAAGTCAAATAGTCATGAGGGTAGACAAAGAGTCAAGGAAGGTGAAGCATCACCTCCCCATTGGTTATATATACACTCTCATGTATGAGTAAGGGACTTTTCACCTTGGCTCCTCCTGCAAGGCATTAGAGAGACAAGCTAGTTCTTTTTGGGAGCAAGGAGTGGATCCAACGTTCCACTATTGGAGCTAGTGGTGTTAATTGTATACATATGTCTTGGTACTTTTACTTAATATAAAAATATTCATGACCAACATGTTCTTCATGCATCGATTATGAATATTTGTAAGACTATTATGTGGATGTTTGTAGTTCATGTTGTCTTTCATCTGTGCTAAAGTATTTGGACTATTTTGGTTAGTTTAGTACTTATCATATTGAGAATGTGTTGTAATGGTTGTTATCGTTGTCCCATCCTGGTGGAATATTCCACAAGATACTAGACGTATATTTCTCATTGATTGTTTGTAATGACCGTCGCATATTGTGTGGACTATTCCGTTGGATGTTAGGCAGATCCTTCTTGGTTGTGTGTGTCTATATTAGGGTGGTAGTATTACCTCTCTCTAAGAGTCCCACTTCTTTCTCTCCCTCTTCAGTAGAATAACCTTGACACACTTACAACTAAACACTCACTAGACACACTTACTTTCTTTTCAAAGGGACATATGTATTCCTCTTTCTTGCTGACAATTAGAGCCAAGGAAAATCTTCAAGAATATATGGTAGTTGGACCAATATCTCGGATGGGTCTCCTATTCCAAATGGTGTGAGGTCTAATAGGTACTTCACATCAGAGAAACCACTTTAGTTTACGGATTTCCAACACCCTCAACACTTGTGCAATTAAGGAGAAATTGAGCTCCTAAATAATAGGGGAATTCCCCATTTCCCTGCACAATTCCAAGGGAATTGATCACCTACTTAATTACCAAGCCTATACACTCAGCTAGTATACAATTGATAATTACAATGTTGCTTTTACTCCACTCCATCTATGCAATTCAAATTCCATGCATGTCAAGGCTATGATTAACTAGTTTAACTACAAAATTAGTGAGTTAATAATAGTTCTAGTACTCAACTAACCTTCAATTGACTCAATTAATGACTTTAGCTCATGTTACACAGCAATTTGTCACCGTCCCTATTACCCCTTCTCCCGCATCTTGGAGGACTCATTTCGGGACCTACAAGAAGTGACATGACCTGCAAACACTTGCATTACATTTCCCTGAACATGAACTTCATTTTCCCTGAAGACATCTCCTGCTAAAAACCCATAAAAATATCCATTTTTCCATTGGCGCGGTTTCACAGTGCAACACTTACGCCAATGGGGGAAATCCTCTAAAGAGAGCGCGCCAGTTGGCGCTCTATCACAGAGTCGCACTCGTGCCAGCCATAATAAGTGGTGTTTTTTAACAAACCAACAGCGGAAGATTCATCCTAACCAACTCCTGGACTAAATCTATCTTGAGTTGGGTGGTTTGGCTTCGGATCTCCATAGAGAGGAAGTGGTTTGCCACCTCTCATGGAAGCTCTTTAGTGAATAAAGCCAATCCCATGAATAGTGGTATGATCCCAACTCCCCCTCCTCCATTATAAAAGCTTGTTCCATTTCCTTACGGCAAGTCTAGTTCTAGAGATGAGGAATTGTCAAGTTACAAAGAGCTTCATGCCTTGCAGAGCCTTCTTCATTCCCATAAGGCCAAATCTAAGTAAGGAGATTCTTGTCCAATAACCAAGGAGAGAGAGGCTTGTTCCCATTCCCAACAAGCTTTGCAAGACATGTGTTGCTGATCACCCAGCAAAAGGAGGATTTGACGTCAGAACTATGGTTGTATTCTTCTTTGTTTATCATTAATAAACGACTATTTTTATAGTTCCACTCTTATTGTTCTTTGTGATAATGATGAGTTATATCCTTTCTAACTGATATATAGTTGCATCTATTGGATTTTATGCTTGTGTTGATGTCGTTATTTGTATGTACAGGTGTCCATTCACGGAGATCGTGGGGATCGTGATCTTCCGAAGCAAAGGAATGGGAGCGCCAACTCTTCTACAAGCACTAGCGTGGGAATCCAGGTAGGTCCTCATCATTGGTCTTTAATTTGCAATTAGGAACTTGCGTGGTAGCATTGCATGATTGTTGCTAGACCCAATCTGGGCTAGTAGGGATCGCCTCTGTCCGCAGAGTGGATTTACCTCCTCAACAGCTCAGTTAACTAATTTCAACTGAAAATAATTGAACTAGATTGCTAATTTTTAGCAATCACTACATTCACAACTCTACTCCAAGCCTAGAAAATCAAATTAGCTGATCTAACTAAGAGGCAAGGCCATGTAACACAATTTAAATACCACCCATGTCATCCTACAAATGTGGAAAATTGATTTACTCAATTTTACTAAGGCACAAGTCAAATTGAGCCTTTCTTACTACAATTTCTAACAGTTTTTTCTTGGATGTATTTATGCAGACAACCAAGGTACTTGAGCACCATATGTCACCTAGAGTCCTTGATACCCAACTTTGTGCATATTGTATGAAATATATTCATGAACTCTTGCACTTCTTGGTCCCTTTCCTACCATACCGTGGTCCATTTTATGTAATACTATTCTTTAACGACATCTTGGAAAGAGGCCTAAGAGTGTGAAACTAAAAATAGTGAGGATTCCTCATCGGCCCATTTCTCACACTAAGTTTCCCACCAATCCTTGACATGGAGGGTGGCCTTAAGGAGCACAAAAGTAATATTCTCTTTATCAGAAAGATTATGGACCGAAAAATATCCTTCCAGCAAATTTAACTATTTATCTAGGGCATCTTCATCTATCTTGCCTTCAAATATGGGAATTTCAATATTAAACTATACCTCAAAGGGGATGGTACCTCCAAAGTGACTATTCAATGAAGCTGTTGAACAATCTAGGAAAAAATATCCATCATCTCATTCCTTTGTTGTTTAAGGGCTTCTTCAAGTAATAATTTGATAGGATCTCTTGCTCCCTCGTCTTTTTTTTTCTTCCTCCATGGGAGTCTGACAGGGTCAGTGAGGATGGTCTTGCAATGGTTCAAGCAGTTCGAGTCCCAACTTTGTATACCTTGACCTCATTGGGGACATGTACAGAAAAATAGAGAAAGAGAAGATCACTCTAATACCACTAATCTAGATTTATGAAGGAATGAAATGAAATATATTTAAAAAAAAACACAGAGATATAGTGAAACTAAACTTCAATTAATAAATAACAAAATCTAAAACTGTTTACATACAAAATGAAAGAAAAGTAGCTCGAGTGATGGTAGCTTATCTTTAAGAAGAGATGTGACGACTACATGCCTTATGGAATACCTTACAATGAGGCTCTAAGGAATTTTTATCATGAAGAAATAATGAGAAACCCTAAACATCCAAAAACATAACCCTAGGAGCTGGAAGCACCAAAAGCTTGTGGGCCCCAAAGGGTTTAGTTGGAACGTCAACTTCCTGGGGTTGTAAATTTGGCATACAATCTTTGTTTGGTGTGCATGATAACACGTTAAAAGTTTTATCCAAGGACAACATTTTTTTACTTCAAACATGAGTCTTCGACTCACATTTTTCTGTTTCCCCAAAAAGCGTCATTTAGGGAATCAAAATGGCTCTGAAAGTTCAAGACCTAAAAGACTACAAAAAATAGAAAACAACAGAAATAAGAAATTATGCTAGAAAATAGGAAATTGATAGAAAAAAATGTTGGGGGTCCAAGTGGAATAGGCAGGTGGCCACCAATATCCCCTTCGATCATAGACCCTAAGATTTTATTTGTTAGGTTGTTGTCCACTACACAAGAGAGGGTTTGATTGGGAAATTCACTAAATGCATAGGAGCTCTCAACAGGAATTTTTCTTGTCAATTGGTGCCCAAATTTTTTGTTGCGTCATGGGCCTTGGTGGGGCATTAAGTACTTTTGTTGGTGTAGTCTCGGTAGATGGGAGCCATGAGATAGAATGGCCTTATGTCAAAGGACATGGAAGATACCTATTGCGGTCGTGGTTCCTTGGGAAGGCCTTGAGTCACAATGCCGGGTCAGGGCACAACAACGTGGAATCTACGTAGGTGGGGACTCACATTGAAATTTATAATGACAAAGAGATGAATTGCATGAAGGTCTAGGTGTAGGTGGGATCCAAAGCAGAGCCCTCATGATAGGGTGACGTGGAAGAGATATTGAAATGGCACATGACAACGTGACATGTGGGAACCAAAGATGGCCTTGTGATTTATAAATGAGTCACACATGGAATCTTCAGAGGAGGCCACATGGTAGCATGACATCATCATTATGTCATTGCAGGTCGTGAACCCCGAGAGGTTCAACAGTGCATTTTAGGGGATGAGTTGCCATTGAAAAACTTGTAGGATGGGAAATATTCCTGACACTTGACGAAGAAAATTGTCGTCGTGGGTTGCATACCTCCATAGGTTCAAGTGTGCATTTAGAGGATGAGAAATATTCCTGGCACTTGAAGGAGAAAATTTCCATTCTAGATCACAAACCACAGGAGGTTTCTATAATAGGTGCGACAGAGTTAATGAAGGTCAGGAAATGGGAATTTTTCCCAAAAATTGACATGAGAATTATTCGTCGCATCACGAGGACCTTTAGTATTATTTTGAGGAAAATGGATGTTATCACCAAACAAAATTGATCATCTAGTCTAATTTACTAGATGGATCGAAGTACACCATGTAAAACCAATTTTACCATAGTAAAATTGCTTTCATTGTGAGAAATTACCTAATAAACCACCTTTATTAAGTAATTTATAGTTAAACCCATGAAGAATAATTAAATAAATCACTATTTATTTAATTTTCTTCTAGGAATAATTAATTAGACCATTGTTTTATTATTATTCCTTGTTAAATTTGACCCAATCATGATAAATAAACAGATAAATCATTATTTATCTTATTTTTATGCAAGAATAACTAATTAATCATTAATTAATTACTGTTCTTTGTTAAGTTTGACTAAACCCCTTATGAATAATTAAATAAATCATTATTTGTTTATTATTCCTTAACTAACTCCTCGAGATAATAAATAAATCATTTATTTATTTATTATTTCTAAATAAAAGTTTAAATATTTTTTTCCCTCCTAAACAAATATAATAAAATATTCCAAGTGGTAATTCCAAAAATGAGATCAATAATATTTTATTATTGCTCATTATTCGAGGATAACTCAATATTTTGTTATAAATATGAGGGCTTTCTATTCATTATTCACTTTTGATTATTTTCATTGTTGAACTCACTGTTGTAACTCTGATTATTTTCATTGTCGAACACCATATTTTTGCTGGGTTTATGCATTATAGAGGAGAGTGACTCTACATAAGCTGAAGATGTTTGAAGATAGCCAAGAACCCATCCCATAGAGGGGGACTGGTAACATATATTTGTTCCCTTCATAGGTGTTATAATAAAATCATTCTCTACAAATCTGGTTTCCATTGGATGTTATGGGGTTATTACTCTTCATTTTATTATTTAACTGTGATTGCACTATAGATCAGGATTATGGCAGATTTTGTTTCTATCAATAGTTGCAGATCTACAATGTTTAGCAGTGATTTCTATTGTTGAGATCGTTTTTCATCCACGATCTTAAGTGGGTTCTTTTCGTACATCATTGAGAAGAAAACACTACAACAAATTGGTGACTTCGCTGGGTTTTATACTTCAGATCCAAAAACCTAGGTGACCTTTGGTTTTTAGCTTAGGGTTTCCTATTTTTTCTCTTCTATTAATGTTTCCTAGTGTTTCAATCCTATATCTGATAAATTTCTGACTTCCGTAAGCTTTTTGATGGTTTTCGCAGGTCACAGGAACTAGCCACGGCAAAGGCAACAATTTTCTATGAGATTTGCAGACCAGAAGTCTCAGAGTAGAAATCGCAGTTTTCAGCCCAAAGGTGTGATCTGGGCTCCAGAACGCAACTTTCTGCCCAAAAAGTGTGATTTCATCAAAAAACAGGTTAGAACCTGCGATTTCTGGGTTTTAAGGGCTTTTCTTAGCTCTGTTTCTGGGTTTTGCTGAGAGATGTAAGCTGGGTGTCTGACCTCTGTCTCATCCTACTCAGGCCTTGATCTATTATGTTTTACTCGTCGAAGTTGAAGTTAACCTCCCTTAGGGATTCTAGTACACTTCCGGCTTTCTAGGAAGAGTTTAGCTGAGTGAGAAGTCTGAGTTTTTTGTAGCACTTTCAGCCACATTTTCCAGATCTATAACTTTTTGTTTCAGATCTGATAATATAGGTTGCTACCATCCATAGTTTCACATTCAAACTTGTTTGGTCATTCCCTTAGGGTCCCATTGGTTGCCCTAGATGTTTCACCCATCTCTCTACCTTTTTGTAGCGATCTTCCCCTCTGGTTTTTTTCTATTGCTGCACCACTTTCCAGCAGCTTAGAGTCACTTGATCCCAGCCACACTGACATTCAGATCTCTTAACCGTTTCAGTGTATTTTCCATCGGTTTAGCCACCTAGCAGTACAACGTTTGCAAACCCAGTTTGGGTGGGGTTTAGTTAATTGTTTTGTTGTTTATTTTCTGTTATTTATATCAGTTTATTTACAACAAGTTTTTTTTTTCTTTTTTACAAACACGATCTGGGCTTAATCAATTAATGCACTTGCACACACAAACACACCTTAAGCGAAGGGTGCTTGGTTTACACCACCAAGCCAAGACTTAACATAATAAATTTATCTCACTGCATTAGAGATAGAAGATATATTGTTGATCTCCCTTCACCCTTTTTGTGTTCCGTGTGTCCTTCCATCATTGCACCACCAAGGCATCAGTCGTGGAGACTATTAGGCCTTCACCCCTAGCTTCTGCTTTGGCGTATTACTCCTCCCCGTCGGGTTTGAGTTTATAGCCCTGCGAGTCCCCATTCCGACTCTTCTCCTGGTCCTTCTGATTCCTCATCTCATTCAGAACCTCCTTCATCGCATATCATCACCATGTTTGGACGCACAGCAGGTGCAGGACCCTAATCTGGTGGTGCCTCCGGTGTTATACCAGTGGTCACATCAGGCGAAACAGTCTCAGGAACCGTTCCAGCAGCCCCCATGCTCCCGTTTATGGCTAGGTTAAGTCTACTAGATCTTAACCAGTTGATAAATGACCCCATACACCATGATTCTAGTTGGCCCTCTATGTCGACTAAGCTTCCCTCAGACATCCCAAAGTTTGAGGGTATTGCTGGAGAGGATCTTACCAACCATGTCAGATCCTTCCACATGTGGTGTTCGTCCAACTCCATAACCAATGAATCCATTCGTCTTCGGCTCTTCCAACACATGCTCACTGGAGACATTGCAAAATGGTATGTAGACTAGCCCGCCGCCTCTCATTCCATTTTCGTGACCCTTGCTAAAGCGTTCTTGTCCTATTTCTAGTTACCTCTCTGGTATGACTTTGGTACTGAGCTTTTGACCACATTCCGTCAATCCTTTGCTACTCGCCTTTCTGACCATGTTCAAGAGTGGCGTCGAAGGAGACGCACATGTCATGCCCTGCCTTTCAAAAACCGCGTTTATCTAGATTGGTTTCTTAAGAGCCTTTTATCCCCCACCAGGAAAGATGTCGCGTCTCATTTTCCTTAAAGAGAGGAAGAAGCTCTCCAGACCGCTTTGAGATATGATTTGATTTATGCTCAACCAGGTTATGTCTATACTGTTATTCCAGACCTCCCTCATCCTGGCAGTGCTAATGCACCGAGGGCATATCACACGGCCGATGGTATCGTTGGATCCATTTCACACTCTTCACCCTATTCTCAGCAGAGTTATGGCTACCACCAATTCCTTCAAAATTTATGCCCTCGTAATAGCAACATGTTTCTAGGACCCCAACTCATTTACCAAACTGTTTCTCCTTCTTATGCACAGCTTGGCGCTCTATACCCTTAAGCATTAGCGACGCAACCTCCCATGCATCCTCAACCCCAACAACCACCACCCCCTCAGGGCTAGGTGTTTGCATATCAGAGTGATATGAATCCCCATAATTTGAAGAAAAAGAATAAGGGGGAGGGTAACAAGGGTAACCAGGGTAACCAAGGTAACCAACCTAGTGAATCCCAGGGGAACCAGACTAACACCATCAACCAACAATAGGGTGATCAACCCAAACAAAACAAGGCTATTCATACGGATAAGCCTTGTGCATGTTGTGGTGTACATGGCCACTACACACATGAGTGCCCCCTTTTACCCCAGATACGCCAATTGTGGGAAGCTCAAGCAGTTTCTTGAGGTCAACAATCACCTTAGAATCTTGTTCCACCTCAACTGGTCGTGCTCACAAATCCTTTCTCTCAACAAGGATTTGTTGCTGCTCAACCCCAACCAAGTCAAGCATCCAACCTCCCCAACATTCTGGTCCCGGTGACTACCAGATTCTTATGATGAACTCTGATGAGGTTAACCCCTCCAACATCAACCTACAAACTCAGTCGCGTCAATATGACAAGACCTCCACTTCATCAACGGCCGAGTCCAAAACCAAAGTGTCCACTGAGCCTCTTACGACATCAAATGGTACTTTACAGATCCCTCAACCCAAAGTTTAGGCCATTCCCAAGATCCCAAAGGGACCATTACGCTGTAATGCGACTTCTAACAGAGCTGCCCATACATACAATATAGTAGATGACTTAACATAGTCACTTGTCACCATGTCGACACTGGAAATCCTCTAGCCATGCCCTTCCCAAAAGAAGGCTCTACTAATTGCCTTGGGTGTAGTTGATCCTTTCAACAATTGTTTGATTGTCTTCCCGGTTGATACATCAGAGCACCCCCCATTACCTTTATCTGTTTCTTTCTAGATACCAGTTAGAGTCTGTAATGCCATAATCTCTAGATGCATTATTGACGAAGGTGCATCCACCTGTGTGATGTCTGCTGCTGTTTGGAAACAACTCAAGTCACTCGAATTGTCCCCCTCCACCATCACCTTGAGTGCCTGGGATGTACACTCCTCCTAGCCCCTTGGTATGTACTGCAATAGTTCAGTGACCCTTGCGGGCAAGATTGTCCATGTCAATATCAAAGTCATCGATGCCCCTTTGGATTACAACATCTCCTTAGGTCGTAGTTACACATATGCCATGTCAATTGCTGCATCTGTGGTGTTCCACAAGATTTGCTTCCCCCATGAAGGGAAGATCATCACCATAGAGCAGTTGAATTACTACGAGCCGACATCCATGACCTCCCCTGAGTCCATCATCCTGTTAGTGTCCGATAAACAGTCGTCAATCCCTTGCATCAGTATCTCACCCGGAGTCTATAAAGATTCCTCATTGTTGGGTGCCTTCCCTGGTCCTCTCCCTCCTATTTATGAACCTACTTCCATGAATGTTTGCATGTTACAAACGTCACGAGGCACCCTTAAGCAGTGCGGTACACCTGCTCAACAACCAGCTCCTCAGCATCCCGCTGTTGCTCTTCTAGCCGAACCCTCTGGACCCACTCCCCCAAGAGTTCCTCCATTTGTGGGTGCCTCTCCTATGTTCCCACCCAGAATAATTCCGCCAGGTCTCAAAAATCCATGAGCTATTCAACCAGGACACTATCGTGCCGGCTAGATACCTTTCTTATTCCCCCCTTCGAGAGTTTTTTCTGTACTTGTCATGGCTTCGCTGGTTCTTCCTAACATGACTCTCAGGATCCCAGTATGGTACATCGACCCCCCTGCAAACATTCCACCTAGTTAGCCACCATATCAAGCTTTGACCCCGGTTCAACCGGTCCCCATGACCCTTGCCACTGCTTCAGTACTATCACAACCTCAACAGGAACCAACTCCTGTTGCGAAAGCATCTGACGGAGGGGGCAAATCCAAAAAGAAATATTCGATGGACAATGCTCCCCATGCTGCTCCAGCCCCTAAAGCCCCAAAGCCGTGCAATTTATGTAAAGTTGTTGGGCATGCCACCAACAATTGTTCTGAACTTCCTCAACATAAACCATTGGTTCATGAAGCGTTCCCTGAGTCGAATATTCTGGAAGTCCATGTTGACATATGGTCCTACCTGAGAAACTCAAAATGCTTCGCACAAACCATCCTTGTGCCTTGTGTGACCTTCATGGTCACTATTCCCATTGTTTCCCTCGTCTCGATTAATTTCGCGATTGCCTTGGGGCGATTCGTGAATACAAGGCCACTCATAGTAGAGCCTCTACTCCTCTACCTATGGATTTTGGTACCACCAGTCAACCAGAACTAGGAAACTCTGGCCCTTCTATTGTGATCATTTCCCCCGATGTCGAGATGACGGACATCACAGGCCCCATTCTTTACCTATCGTCATCCTTGAGTTCCTTGTCGGCGAACCTTCCCGAGGTTGCTCTACGCATTTCTATCGAACCTTTTTCGACAGAATCTGAGGTCTCAACATCAGTAGACCCTCTGTCTACTAGTCCATCGTCTACCATTCAAGACGATGCGTATGTGAACCTTATTAACATAGTTACCTATCAAATGGGAACTATTACCTCAAAATGGGTACTCGAGCCCAAAATCCAAAAAAACATGAAGAAACACCTTGAAATCGAAAAGTGTTGATGCCGGAATAACGTTTTTTTTAAGAGTAAATTTTCAATATTTTTTAAAAATAACAGTGAAAAACAATAAAAGCCATTTTGTTTGGTGCAAAAAACACCTTGAAATCGAAAAATGTTGATGCTGGAATAACCTTTTTTTTTTTTTTTTTTTTTTTTTTTTATATATATTATATATTTTTGTTTTGTTTTTTTAGGGTACATTTTTAACATTTTTTAGTAATGATGTTAAAAACAAAATATCGTGACTCTGAAAAACTTTAAATTTCCAATGATTTTCAAGCAGGGCATTAACGATAAAATATCATGTCTTTGAAAACTCTTAAAATTCCAACGATTTTTAAACATGACATTAAATTTAAAATATCACTTCGTTGAAAAACCTTACAATTCCAACAATTTTCAAGCATGGTGCTAAGAAACAATATTTATAATTGTTTTCAACCATAACATTAAAGATAAAATATCACGACTTAGAAAAACATTAAGAATCTTGACAATTTTTCAACCATGGAATTAAAACCAAAGATTATGACTACAAAACAATCTTAAGTTTTCAAATATTTTAAGCATGACATTATGGAAATTTTTTATGACTAAAAAACTTTAAAAATGAACCCTTGAATGAAAGAGTTATTATACCAAGAGTCATTTTTTAAATGCTAAATGTATAGCGATTTTGAAATCTTAGCCTAAGACAACTTGATACATTGCGAAAAAAATTTAAAATCAATTATCAAATTGCACATAATGGGATCGAGTTGCTAGACAAGCATCAACA
>APFE031119297.1:86536-99878 GCA_000404065.3 Pinus taeda | reverse complement strand
CATCCATTTTCCAAGCGGTTTCGGGGGGGGGGGATGCATATGGATGATGGTAACATGCTCAAGCAATTTTAGCAAATTCCAGTGCACAGTTTTCGAGAAATTAGTCTCCATCACCTACAGCCATTTTTGCATTTTCTCGATATCTGTGCATACATTTAAAACGTTGTTTCATGGGGAGGCTCATATGGATGATGATAACATGCTCAAGAAATTTTAGCAAATTCTAGTGCACAGTTTCCAAGAAATCGGCCTCCATCACCTTTAGTCATTTTTAATTTTCTCGAGATCTATGCATCCATTGACAATTTTTTTTTGTATGGGGAGGTGCATAATGACGATGGCAACATTCTCATAAATTTTTAGGTCAATCCATTCTACCATTTGGGAGATATGGACAAAATAAGTCAGCTACAAAAGGTTGTCTTGTAAACCTACAGTATTCCCTGAAAACCTACATGATTCTACAGGAGATCCTACAGGATACAGAACATCACCTACAGGATTGGAAGTGAGCAATTTTAAAGGGAAAAACCAGAGGTTGGCTTCATCAGACAATGATATGGAGACATATACAACCCTCCACATCCATCAGAGAAATATGACAGGGGGATTTAACAAGAGGGAACCCACTAGCACAGTGAGGATTCATTAGCATCACCATCTAGTACCTGCACATCAAGGAACAACATCAGATAAAAAAAGATAAAAATACATGCAACAAATACAAGCAAGGATTTCACTCTCCAACAAACAACATCTACAAGAAGGCCATTAGGTAGATACAGGTATGCAATATTCTTAACATCTTCCCTTGAGCATATTATAGTTAGAAATTTGTTGTCAGTGCATGAGAGTTGAGGTTTTATAAGCTAAGGATGGGTCAGCAGTCTTAGCCACCTTCAACTAGTTAATTACAGTTCACTCCCTCACTCATGCAATGTTAAAAAGCTGAATTATGAAGGGTGATGATTTAAAGGAATGAGGACAATAGTTAAAAGAATAAATTTTTGGAAAGGCCAAGTCACCACAACACTCCAAGCCCTCCATCCACTTCATATTCACTATCTATTCATCATTCATCCATCCCATTTCATTCTTGAAAAGAAAAAACAGAGCATCCCCTCTATTTTCACAAACCTACACTACTCCCTTTGAGTCCTAGCATCGTTATCCAATCCCTCTTCATCATTTTTCATCACTCCCATACAATTAAAAGACCCTGAAAGAGGAGGAATGACTACTACAGGAAGGTAGAATATTGGTACAAGAAGGAAGGAATGAAAAAATTATGCTAAACCCCAGGATGGCAGAGCTTAAGAGATACCTAATAAATACAGAGAACTCAAGGCCATTAGGCAGTCATCTAGGCCACAAGAGAGAAGAAGAAGGCAACAAAAGGAAATGAGGCATTCGCCATCAAAATAAAAAATTGCAGTGATGAAAAGATGTTTTCCAAGAGGTCTCCATTCTCTTTCTAGATTTTGTCCAAGGCCTAAAAATGGGGAAAATGCATGAGAGTCAAGTTGAGGGCCTGGGCTAGGATCAGAATATCATTTAGGCTTAAAAGAGGGTTTCCTGTAGTTTTTACAGGAATTACTACAGGATGTCCTAGTTCTCATCTAAATTCATTTTGAAGGTGTTAGAGGGGTCCAAGTGGTGGAACAAGGTAGCAGAAGGTTGCTAAGGGTGTGGAAGACCTTGCCAAACTGAAAAAATATTCAAGATCCCATCTTGAATAAGGAGAAGAAGGCAAGCTAATGGTCTCAAGAAACAATGATTTTTCTTTGCACAAATATGTTTTTGGGCTTGTCCTTGCATAACTTGCAGCCAATATTCTTAATGCACAAGAGAGAGGCCACTAGGGCCATGAATGAGGCACAATGACGTCACTAAGTTGCTCAAAGGATGAGCAACACTTTCAGCAGGGGGTATGATGGGCCTCTAAATTAGACATAAATTAAGGCCCGTGCCTCTAAATTAAAACATAAATTAAGGCCTATGGCCATCCTTCAACACATTGAACCTCTCTCTCTGCATTAGATAATGTATTTTTAATTTAAATATATTCATTAGGAAGGTTTATGAATAATTGGATATTTGTGCCTAATATTATTTATTTTTTGTGAAATATTATGAGAATATTGGGCAGATTATGAAGATTTGGAGGAGGAGATAATTTAGGGACTTGCTCACTACATGAGGATCAATAACAAATAATAAATCAACAAGATATTAAGGAATTTTGGCACAGATTGTGGAACTCCAGTGATTGAGAAAAACTAGGAATGTGTTCCCTGCCATTTAATGCAGATTCCTAGTATTGGGGACCAAATCCACTAATCAAGGGATTTTGGTGGGGAAAGCTTCCTCCATTCATGGGAATGATTCCTAATCATTTTTAATAAGTACCAAATCGAATTTGTCTCTAGGGGGAGATTTTCATTAGTGTTATTGTGGAGAGAACTCGTATTTTTGTAGCTCCATTATATTTTCTTGCAAGGATGTAATTGTACTGATGAAAATAACGAAGATTAGTGTCATGTTCAGCTTATAAATCTTGTTCTCCTCCATAGGTATCTGAGTTTCCTTGGGCTTGGACATCCTAAGAGCCTCAGAGCCCTTTTGTATCATTTTATTTCCTTCTTTTCACTTCTTATTCACATGCATCTCTTGTTTTTATTTCTTTCTATTTTTGCATTTAGTATTAATGATTTATTGTTGTAGGATTGAGTTAAATGGTTGATGTAAGTTCTTTTGCAGGATCACAAGCATTATTTCATCCTTGGAAAATCTTTGGAAGTTCATAGTAATAATTGAGCTGCTTGGATTAGTTTGCTTATTCCCAAATCTAGATTTCTGGAACTCCTTTGTCGCAAAGAACAGTAATTTTACGCTATTTTTAGAGCATGCTAACGAGCTTCAACCGAATTGGTTCCACTTGCATTAGATCAAAAAAACATTCCATTTGATAACAAAAATTACCCCATTGCATTTGCACTTGATTAGGTTAGGCATTTTTTAGATTTACTAGCTCACTCGTTCTCGAATTTCTAGATCTTTCACTAGTAATGTTTTTCTATTTTTTAGCATGGGTTAACAGAGGTATTTTTGAGTGATTCCACTTGGAATGGGGACCTAAGTCATCCTAGTTAATAACAAAATTTGTCCCATCCAATTTGGATTTGATTTGCTTGGTCATTCGATGAATTATAATTTCGTATGGTAAATCTGTAACATCCTGTAGTAAATCAGGGGATCTTGTAGGAAATCACTGTAGCATCCTATAGGAAACATGCATCCTATAGGAAAGCCTTTTTGATCCCGAATTAAGAAAAATGATCATTGAAGCTGGGATTAGGCCTCTACTTGACCTCCATGCCATCAAGACCATTTTAACCCTCTTGCTCCACACTTGTCTCCCCTACCAAAGATCAAGGAAAGATTAGCATTTGCATTTATAAAGAAAAAAGATTTTAAAAAATGAGTTCTTTTATATTTACACATGCACACAGTAGTTAGTACTCTCTAGATCAAATTTCATGCTCAATTAGTTTAAATCACCACATTTGATAAATAGGGTTAAGCTAAGCTTCTTTTACATTTAGTTCAAGATCTTTATGCAATTAGAATAGGTTTCTTTCCTTGTACTATCTTTCTTGCAATAGGTTAAGGTTCCATCTTGAACCTTTCATTTTCTGCAATTAGTTTAGGATTTGACTTCAATATATGCACTCCATTACATCATGACAGCAAAAGGAAGGACATATTGTATGCTACACATATAGTGTCGATACCTCTTAAGTTTGTATGAACCCCAAGTTGACAATTAAAGTCAGTAGCCTTGGGAGTTGCAGCATTATTGTTGCAATACCGAGGCTCATCACCTATATATGCATCTAAAGGTCTTGCAAAAGAATTATGGAAATTCATAACAATTCTGACCCTTGATACTTTGTTTTGACAATATGGAAAAGCAATGAGCAAAATGTTTTCAAAATTTGTTGATGAATGTTAGGGATGCAATTCCAACTACAATAGACTAGAAGTTACTTATGACTTGTACAAATACTTCTTTGGATGCTTCCAAAATAAATTCCTTTAATAAGGCAATGCATTTGTTTTCAACAAACAATGATGTGCAAAATCGTAATAAGCATTTTTTAAGAAATCTAAATTATCCTATTGTAGGTAGTGTTGATATAATAGAAAATAATAACTACTTTATAGAAACAAATGAGGAAGACTTGGAACTTGAGTTACTTATTGCAACTGAAGCCAAGGTGATGCTTACATCAAACATATGGACAAATGCAAGACTTGCCAATGGTGCTCTTGGATTTGTTAAAAAATCATATATAACCCTAGAATTTTCCACTCGAATCCACCCACATATGTTTTAGTAAGGTTTGATAATTATGTGGGAATTCCATGGGATAATCATCCCCTCAAATTGTTTTCATTATGCCAATTGAAATATGTAATAAAACAAAACTTTCATAGAAACTTGCTTGGGGCTTGCAATCCATAAGTCATGATGATTAACGTTGGATAAAACAATTAACAATATTGGGAATCAAGAGACACAATGTATGGAATCACGGTGATATCTCGAGTTAAATATTTTGTTTAAAAATTAATCCTTAGGGATTCGGTGTTTTGTGAATATTTTACAAATATGGAAAATCTAAAATGTTAGAATATGAAGAGACATCGGACCTTGGAAGTTGAAACCAAAGGTCATGACATCATTGCATATATATGTGTGTTCTTGATTAATGGAAAAACATTCAAGTTTTAGGGAGTTACCTCACCTGGCCTAACATGTTATTGGAGCTAATTTTAGGCATTTCTACCCTGCTCAGTGTAACTCCATTCCTTGTATATGCTTTCTTGGTTCTTTATCGGTTATCTTATTCTGACAACTCATCGTGTAATATTTACCATTATCAATGAAAGTTGATCTAGTTCCTTCTCCTATAAAAATTCATGTATGTTCATTCCTTCTCTCATTGAAATTCATGTATGTTCCTTCTTATTCCTCTCACAACTAAAATCATCTCTTCTCTCATTCACGACTTTGAGTTTTTTCCCCTCATCCATTTCCTATCCATGATGGCTTAACATTTCTTCCTTTTCTTTAGTACCCTTATTCTTTGCATCTATGAGAGAGTTTTATTCACTTGTCTCAACATTTCATATCTTTCGAACGCACCAACCTCTAATAGGTCATGCTTGAAACCCTTTCTAAGCGAATCCATTTGAATGTTAGTTTTTTATTTGGGTGGGTATTTTGTTTATTGTGTTTGAATTGTAGCGTGAATGCATTTTTTTATATGATTTTGTGTTCTATGGGTTAATGAATAAATTTCACTGCAAGTTAGTGTTAAACGTTGTTTTGTTTGTTTTAAAACCATGTTTACGCTTCCCACAACAACCGAAGGTCCCAAATTGCCTAACATTTGTCTATTCAAAGCTCAAAGGAAATCGATGGTGGGAATAGAGAGATGTTACTCCATAGTTTTGTTCCCATCTTAATCGCTACTTATATTTCCTTGTAATTTAATATTTTTCTCAAATCATTGAGTAATTAATATAATTGTACACTTTATTTTAAGGATTAATAATTTTCCATTAGCTACATTTAGTCATCCTACTCTCAATTTATCCCTACAACAATGGTTGGAAAAGTTGGGATAGCTTATTTGCTCAAACCTATAAGACACATATCATGTGAGGCCACCTTAGCATCCCGCAAGGTGATTTCCATCTACATCCAACCCATCGAACTAACTTTATTTTAATAACGGAACCATGTGATGCTTAATACCAATCAGGGACCAATTCCATTGCATGAGATGTATCAACATAAAGATTTGTTCAAAATGTATTCTCACATCTCCATAATCAAAGTAGTACTGATTGACAAAGAGAACTACCAAGAATGGTCCATAAAGATAAGGCACACCCTCATTTCTAATGACTTATGGAAATGCATATGTGAAAGAGAGGATGACAATGCACCCACCAAGCCCAGATCAAATACGAAGCTAGCCATTTGGGAGAAAAAAGACAACAAAGCCTATGCCTTGATTGTTGCTTATGTAAGTGAATAGGTGAGTCATCATATAGTTTCAATTACAAATTATTATGGTGCATTAAACAAGTTGAAAGATATATATGACTCACACTCAAAATTGGAGGTTGTTTAGTTGATGTTCAAACTCTTCAACCTTGAAATGAAAGATGATGGGTACCTAGCCCTAGTCTCTAAAATGAGAGCCATCATGCATGATGTTGATGCCACTGGAGTTAAGATGGGAATTCCTTTCATAACCTTCATCAAGGCCCTCTACCCTAGATACTCTCACTATCTTGAATCCCTACAAGCTAGTGCACAACTCAAGTTCATTGCTCTTAACATCTCGGGGTATAAGTTTGTAGAACGAGAGAAATATTTTAGAAAGTGGAAGAAGCAAACTCGACCCCTTGAAGAAGTAATGTATCTTGATTTGAAAGAGAAGAATTAGTCACGTGATTCTCCTAAGTCGTAGCAAAAGAGGACGTGGAAGAAATAATTTCAAAAGCAAGGAGGGTAAACACCATCAAAGAGAAAGACTTGATCTCCATTGCATAGGTCGTGGTAGAGATGGACATGATGCAACAACATGTAGAATCCCCCAAGAGAGAGTCAAAGATAATCAAAATCATAAAGAAGACAAAGCTAAAACATGATATCTAACTAAAGGTAAAGCACTTGAATATACTAATTATATTGTTGCTCATTGCAATATCCGTTTCATAATTCATTTTCCTCTTAGAGAGATGCATGACTGCCTAATACAGGTGCAACCTGCCATATGACCTTTAGAAAATATTCTTTTGAAAATATTAGTGACAATGTAGATGGCATAGTGTATTTCATAAACAAATAAAGTCTCAAGCCCTCATGACTTGGAACCATCTCGCTTAAAATTCCTAGACTTTCTAATTCTATTTTACATGATATACTCTACCTTCTAAACTTGTAGAGAAATATGTTAGAGTTGTAGAGAAATATGTTGTCCCGTGTTCACATTTTCCTACAAGGCCACTCTATTCTTATGTTTGATAGCAAAGTAGAGATAAGGAAAGCATTTGACAACATAGTTATCATGACTGGAATAGAGAAGGACATATTGTTGACGTTGGAAGGAACATCTGCTCATGCACATACTTCTATATACCTTTCTCAGCACAATGAAGGTGCATTTCCATCCAATATTCTATGGCATACAAGATCTAGACATCTTAATTATGACTATCTTCATTTACTGAAAAAGAATGGTGTTTTTGGTTTGCCAACTATTCCTAGGAAACTAAAGCGATACAATGCACATATCCTAGGAAAACATAGCAAACAACCATTTCATGATTCTACTTCCAGAGCATGTACAAATCTTGCACTTATTCATTTTGACTATATTAGCCATATGCCCTTTCCTTCTATAAACATAAATAAATATACAACGGCTTTTATTGTTGATTACACTAGGATGTGTTGGGTATATTTGTTAAAAAGTAAGTCACAAGCTTTTAAAACTTTCAAATATTTTTATGTATGGATTGAAAATGATGCGTAATCACATATTGGCTCCATTCTTATTGACAATAGAAAATAATATACTTCTAATGAATTTGAAAGTTTTCTTCGCCAACATGGGATTCAACATCAAACTAATGTTCCCTACAATCCTCAACAAAATGGTGTAGCTGAGAGAATGAATAGGACTATGCTGAATATGGTTCACTAGATGAAGTTTTCAAAAATTTAAAGTTGATGTTTTGGACTGATGCAATTCTATGTGCATTTTATGTGAAAGATAAATGTCCATTTCACGCTCTTGAAAATTCATTTGGTAAGGCATCTCAATATCTTTGGTTCCACATTCCTTTGGTAAGGCATCTCAATGTCTTTGGTTCCACCTGTTATTCCTTGATTCTTAAGGAATAAAGAAGCAAGATTGATGCAAGAAGTCACAAGCGCATTTTCTTAGGATATTCATACACCACCATGGCATATAACATTTATGATGGGGTAAATAAGAAGTTTATCATGTCTAGAGATGTGATTTTTCTTGAACCTTCTAAAATTGAGAACATTGTTGAGTGGTAGCTTGATCATTTGGATAGATTTAATCATGTAAAAACATACCATGAATTTGATAATGAGATTCCACATCTTGAAGGGTGGACCCCTATTTTGGATCGATCTATGTAATCTCCTTTTCAAACATTGTCTCCCCCTCATGAAGTCCCAACCACTTCTTCAGATTAGGAAGACCCTTTGAGTGATGTGATTGAGAGGATTGGAAAGATAAATCGTTATGTAGTCCCATATCAATTATTGGAGCAACCTAGATCATCTCAGAAAAACTCCCCAAAATGGCTCACCAAAACACTTGAAAGTATTCTTCTTGATGAGGTTGGAAAGATAGGAACCAAAAGTTCCCTCAAACAAGATGAAGGTGATGTAGATAATTATGATTCATTGATGTAGATGATATGGGCATTTCATATGAATGTGAATTGAATTTATCTCCTAACTTTGAACTAACTTCCTTTAAAGAAGTTGCTTCTCATGATTATTGGAAAGAAGTAATGCACATAGAGTATGACGCTCTCATAAAGAATGGAACATGGAAGCTGGTGGACACTCCATTCGGAACCAAACTGATTGGATGCAAGTGGGTCTATAAGAACAAGTACAAATAAGATGGCTTGCTTGATAAGCATAAAGCAAGGCTTGTTTCAAAAATATTTGCACAAAAATAAAGTGTTGATTATGAAGATACCTTTTCCTACACAACAAAATAGGCCATCATATGGACTCTCTTTTCCTTGGTAACTCAAAATGGATGAAAATCTCATCAAATGGATGTGAAGACTATTTTCTTGAATGGAGACATAAAATTAAATATCTTCATGGCTCAAATAGAATGTTTTTTTGTAAAGGTAAAAGAACAAAAAGTATGCAAAATCACCAAATCCTTAAATGACCTAAATTAAGCACCACAAACCTAGTATGTAAAGATAATTGAGGATCTTTAATTAAATTTCAAACACTTTAATCTTGATGATGCAGCTTTGTTTGTCAAGAAAGTTTGCAAAACAATTGTATATCTTGTGGTTTATGTAGATGATATATTAATAACAGCGAGTGATGAAAACTAGATTGCATCCATAAAGGGAGAATTAAAGAAGGACTTTCAAATGACCAATTTGGGACACCTTCACTACTACTTGGGCATTGAAGTGACTTAACATCCAAAATATATATTCCCTTCTTAAAATAAGTACATTGGGGAATTATCAAACATGTTTGACATGGTTGAACACAATAATTTGTCTACTCTAATGGAATAGAATCTAAATATCACATCAAAAGCAGGGAATGAATTTGAGGATGTGACCGAGTAGAAAAAGCATAGGAAGTCTTACCTATCTCACAACTACTAGACCAAATATTTCATTTGTTGTTGAAATTATGTCCATATTTATGCAAAAGCCTCGTGAAGGACATTGGTATGTTGCAGAAAGAGTTCTAAAGTACAAGAAAGGAACTTAAGACTTTGGAATTCACAAGTGATGGCTTTATCTTGATTGGATATTTTGATTGATTTGATGGAGACAAAGAAAATTGAGTATTTACTATAGGCTATTTTATGAGTCTTGTGTTAAGTCCCTATAATACTAGTGTATTCCACTTATTGTCATTGTTAGTGTAGCCCCCTATTATTATTGTTGTTCCCATGTATCCCCCATGTTATTATTGTTGTGCCCCATAGAAGCCCACTATTGTTATTGTTATATTGATTGGATATTTTGATTCATTTGATGGAGACAATTTTTTTGGGTATTTACTATAGGCTATTTTATGAATCTTGTGTTAAGTCCCTATACTACTAGTCTATTCCACTTATTGTTAGTGTAGCCCCCTATTGTTATTTTTGTGCCCATGTATCCCCCATGTTATTATTGTTGTGCCTCATAGAAGCCCACTATTGTTATTGTTGTACTCTTACATTATTATTGTTATGTAAGCTCTGATTTATATTGTGACCCTTTAGACTCTTATATATACCAAGGAGGTCTTATCATTTGAATCATCCAAGAATTTTTCATTTATGTAATGTAAAGGAGGTTTCCCCCTTGAAGAGAGTAATTTTTAAGTCATTGATCTATCTTTTCTATTGTTTTGTCAGTTGGTTGCATAATATTTGGTATTAGAGCTTTGGATTTTAGGGTTTCGCTTCTTCAAACGAACCGTCTTGGAATTTTCGCTATAACTTTTTCTATGAGGCTTAAGAAGCTGAAATTGCAACCACATGGAGTTGAAATATTGTTGAACTTCATGTATGAATTTTAGATCTTGGTTCACTATATTTATGGAGATATGATATGAGGAGGTTAGGGTTTTTGTAGGCTCCAAAATTCAATCTCAAATGGGTGACCTAAGGAAAATCATCATAACTTTCTCTTCGAGCATCAGATTTGAATTTCGTAAAAATTGATTGAAAGTATATAAACTCAATTTTTTCGTGTATCATTTTAAGGGCTGAAGATCGAACCAATGACACGTGGCACTCTGTACAAGTTCTCTCTACTGGACCACTTGATAATCAGGTCATCGCGAGATATTGGGCATAACTCTTTCTTGAAAAATCCAATCTCGATCTGACTTGTGGGGTTGGAAAATAGACTCAGAGGGCTACCAAAGGACAAAAGTTCAGACCTTGGAGATCTTGAATTACAGAGATACAACAGTTTCAATATCGAACACCTAAAAAACAATAAAATTGTGTGTAATTATTTTAAATTTTGCATAACTTTTGTTTGAAAAATCAGTTTGAAGTGATTCAAAGGACATAGAGAAGCATAGATTCATTGTTTGATTCCAAAATGTCTCGAAACAAAAAAAAAAATGGACACACCTATTAAGAAACCAAAAGGCTCTTCTATGGCACATGAAGAAGAGGAAGAAGTGCAACATGATATAACAAAATTACGAGACCAAGTGCAACAAATTTCACTCTCATAAAGAGCAACCAAAAATGAATTGGAAGCGATGATGAATGTTAAGATGAATGGTTTAAAAGGGAACATGATGGTTTAGAATCAAAAATAAAAATGGACATGGAAGGTTGGAAGTATGGTTTAGAAAGAAAAAAATGGAAGGTTTAAATGAAGGTTTGGCAAAATTGCTACAAGAAATGCTTTCTAATGGCAACAAGATATTCCATGAAACTCACGATGAGAACAAAAATAATACCAATCATGATTTTAGAGACTCTAACTTTGGGTTGAAAACCTATCACATTCCAAAGATCGATATGACGAAGTTTGATGGCAAGGATCCGGTAACATGGATACTACAGATGGAGCAATATTTTGATCGACATGATGGGAAACCCTCACAAAAGGTACATATTGCATATTTACATTTAGAATTCAATCAATTTGTATGGTATATATGGATTTTTTCTCTAAACCACTTGTCACCTAGTCAATTTTT
Organism: Pinus taeda; assembly: GCA_000404065.3. Taxonomy (NCBI): domain Eukaryota; kingdom Viridiplantae; phylum Streptophyta; class Pinopsida; order Pinales; family Pinaceae; genus Pinus; species Pinus taeda. The sequence goes on along the minus strand of APFE031119297.1, from coordinate 88,327 downwards.
ATGGAGGAAATGATAACACATTATGAATATAGAAAGAGCAACACCTTCTTTAGCCAATTGATAAATATCAAACAAAAGGGTTCAATGGCAAAGCACATTGAAGACTTCCAAAAATTGAATATTAGGGTAACTGATATTCTAGAGGAGCATAGGATTGATGTCTTCATAGGAAATTTAAAGGACAACATCCAACATGAGGTTCGCCTTTGGGAACTTGATTCTTTGGAGAAGGCATTCAGGGTGGAAAGAAAAGTTGAAAGCAAAATTATGGCAACAAGTCTACCACTCACAACTATAAATATGGAAGTGTTGTCGCACCTAGTTTTCCACAACCTACAAGGTTGGCACCACAACAATTGGAGGAAAAAAGAGCAAAAGGGCTTTGTTACAGTTGTGATAACAAATACACTAAAGGTCATAAGTGTGTTGAAAAAAAATATTCTACATAGATTGTGAAGAGGAGGAAGAAAATGAACAAGAAACATCTTCTTTAGCTAATTGATAAATATAAAAAAAAAGGGTTCAATGGTGAAGCACATTGAAGACTTCTAAAAATTGAATATTAGGGTAACTGATATATCAAAGGAGCATAAGATTGATGTCTTCATAGGAACTTTAAAGGTAACATCCAACATGAGGTTCGCCTTTGGGAATTTGTTTCATTGGAGAAGGCATTCTGGGTGGCAAGAAAAGTTGAAAGCAAAATTATGGCAACAAGGAAGTTTACCACTCACAACTATAAAGATAGAAGTGTTGTCTCTTCTACTCTTCCACAACCTACAAGGTTGGAACCACAACAATTGGAGGAAAAAAGAGCAAAAGGGCTATGTTACAATTATGATAACAAATACACTAAAGGTCATAAGTGTGTTGAGAAAAAAGTATTCTAAATAGATTGTGAAAAACCACAAAGAAAGAAGAAATGAATCTTACCATATCTTGTAATGCATTGGTAGGAATTACCACTCCTCAAACTCTCAAGATAGAAGGATATATCAAGAAGAAAAAGGTAATAGTTCTAATTGATTTGGGTAGTACCCATAATTTTATTCATTGTAAGATAGCCAAGGAATTGAATTGCTTTGTATATCCAACAACAGAATATCAAGTGAATGTGGAAAATGGAGGAATTATAAATTGCTTTGGAAATTGCCATAATATCAAGTTGACTGTTGGGTCTTGAAAATGTCATTCATTTCCATTACACTTTCATTATTATGTCCATTATATCACCTCCATTTCACTACTATGTCACTACATTCATCCCACTTTCATTATCATTGAGCCACATTTATGTTTTTCCAAAATTTATTAATTTTTAGCGTTTTTAAGTGAATTTGTGGTTAAAAATTAGAAAATAATGTGCATATGCTTATACCTAACTAGTGGGTTGAGATTGTTGACATGTGTAGGTCAAAAGGAGACTTCTAGAAGACCCTTATGTGGCACTTTAAGGCCAAATTCGAATTTGAATGGAAAGAATAATGGGATCATGAGGATATGTGTCACATCTCTTAATTGTACTGAAACTCTAAGAAGACATGTGTCTTATCAGTTCGTATTTTGACTAGGACTCTAGAGGTAGAGGGAGAGATTCATGGACTCTCATTAATGAGATGGCTTCTCATCTTTTTGTATAAATAGGATATCTTTCTCCTTCATTTGTTAGCTTAGCTTGTGAGTCTTAGCTTAGCTTGGAGTTTGTAGTTCTTCCTTGATGGCTTTTGAAAGCTTTGGAGAGCTTTGTTGTACTTTGTAATTTTGAAGAATTTGAATAAAGATTTGATGTTC
>APFE031119297.1:50864-83981 GCA_000404065.3 Pinus taeda | reverse complement strand
CTTAGACTACCTAGCGAGCTATCGGATTATGAATGATGTGATTTGTTTTTAGCTTTATTTTTCTTCAATTAGATATCAAATTCCTCATACCATTGACGTTATCTCCTAAAGCCATAGCTTAGACTACTTGGCGAGCTATCGAACTATGAATGATGTGATTTGATTTTAGCTTTATTTTTTTTGCAATTAGAAATCAAATTCCTCATATCATTGACGTTATCTCCTAAAGCCATAGCTTAGACTACGTGGCGAGCTATCGGACTATGAATGAAGTGAATTGATTTTACTTTTATTAGTTTGCAGTTTTTGATTTGTTGAGTGCAATAGCTTAACTTTTATTTTTGTAAAAACAACAGAGATAATGATTTCATGATCAGGGGTTCATCATTTGTTTGATTTGAATAGAATCACATTTCCATTCTTGTTTAAGTACTAATTTCATCAATAACATGTTTTGAGATATTTTGAAGTGCTAAATTTTGGAAGTTACCATTAGGGACATAAACCTTGTCTTGGAATCTACATCCATACTTGACCTTTAAAAGTATTCTTAAGACCTTAGAATAGAATTTCCATTTGCATTAAACACTTTAGGAGATCAACAAGAACAAAACCCCAAAAACAACATAAACTATAAAACAACGAAGTAAGAAAAATGTTAACTAAGCACATATGGTGCACCACACTTCATCAGTTTACGATACCTTGATTGATAATTTACGTAGAGCAATTTAAGACGTTAAATTGACTAGACATTGACCATGGAAAAATATGTATTGAATAGTCCATTGCTTTCCATTCCAATGGATGATGCTGATGTTGTTCTAGGAGTCCAATGGTTAAAATCTTTGGGGATGATAACTTTTAATTTTCAAAAACTTTTCTTGAATTTTTTTGGGAAGGAAAGGAAGTTGAATTAAGGGGTATAATAGGTAAAATAGGAAATATAATAAACTCTAATGGCATGATAAAGCTTTTGAAGAAAGAACAATGGGGCGTAATTGCAAAATTATGCTCACTAGAGGTTCAAACATCGAAATCATCTATTTCTCTAGATTTCCAAAAGGTCTTGGACAATCACTCCAAGGTATTTGAGACTCCCAAAGGCCTTCCACCTATTCATGATCATGATCATGTTATTCATTTGATTCCAGGAAGTGTTCATCCAAACATCATGCCTTACAAATATCCCTATGCCCAAAATAGTGAAATTGAACATATGGTTGTAGAAATGCTAGAGGCTGGTATAATTCAACCCAGTCAAAGTTCTTTCTTTGCTCCAATAATATTGGTCCACAAGAAGGATGGATCATGGCTTATGTGTCCAGATTATAGGGAGATCAACAAGCTCACCATTAAAGATACATTTCTAATTCCCATCATTGATGAATTGTTGGATGAATTACATGGAGCAATTTATTTCACCAAGTTGGATCTTCGTTAAGGATATCATCAAATTAGAATGAAGACTGAAGACATTCTGAAAACAACATTGAGAACTCATGAAGGTCATTATGAATTTTTGGTCATGCCTTTTGGCCTTACTAATGCACCTTCCACATTTCAAGGTTTGATGAATTTCATTTTAAAACCCTTCCCTACAAAATTTGTGTTAGTATTTTTTGATAATATACTAATCTACAATAGTTCTTGGAAGGATCATGTTCAACAGGTTGACATGGTGCTCAAATTATTAGAGGAGAAACAATTATATGCAAAAACATCCAAATGTTTCTTTGGAGTACAGAAGGTGGAATATTTGGGTTATTTTGTATATCACGAGGGTGTTAAGGTAGACCCTAACAAAATTAAAGCCATTAAGGAATGGAAAATCCCCACAACCATAAAGCATCTTCAAGGATTTCTTGGGTTGACAGGGTATTATCTCAAGTTTGTTAAGAATTATGGGAGAATAACAACAACTGTAACAACATTACTGAAGAAAGATGCATTTTCTTGGACTCTAGAAGCAACTAAGGTCTTTGAACATCTTAAAGAGGCAATGTGCCAAGCACTGATCTTAGCTACACCAGACTTCACAAAAACTTTTATAGTGGAATGTGATGCCTCAAGAAACAAAATTAGTGTTTTTTTAATGCAATAAGGAAGACCCATTGCTTTTGAAAGTCATCCAATCAAAGGAAAGTATTTACACAAACCTATTTATGAGAAGTAAATGTCAGCAATACTACATGCACTAAAGCAATGCTGACCTTACCTAATGGGCAAACACTTTAAGGTAAAAAAAGATCATGACAGTCTTAAATACTTTTTGGAACAAATATTATCTTCAGAAGAGTAAGAAAAGTGGGTCACAAAGATGTTGGGTTATGAATTTGAAATCATCTACAGAAAAGGGAAGCAAAATGTTGTTGTAGATGCACTCTCAAGAAAGGATGAGGATGTAGAAGCATTGCTTTGTGCCATTTCTATTATCCAACTTGATTTGATAACTGAAACAAGGGATGAATTGAAGAATGATGAATAGGCGTGGAAACTCATTCAAAAGTTGCAGCAAGATCCCAGTAAACCTGATACATTTAACTGGAAAAATGATTCATTATGGTACAAAGATCACTTATATCTTTGTAAGAATTCCCAACTCAAGAAAAATATTCTTTTGGAATTGCACACCTCCCCCTTAGGAGATCACTCAGAATTTTTAAAAACTTGCCATAAGGTCAAGAAGGATTTTTTTTGGGATGGTCTTAAATTTGATAGTTATAAGTTTATGGCAGAATGTTTGGTTTGCCAACAAAATAAAGTTGAGACAATTTAGACCCTGGGTTTGTTACAACCTTTAGCAATTCCAAGTCAGCGCTGGGAGGAGGTCTCATTGGATTTTATCTTAGGTTTACCTAAGTCTAAAGGAGCAAGTGTCATCATGGTGGTAGTTGATAGACTTACCAAGTATGCACATTTTTGCGCATTATCTCATCCTTTTAAAGCCATTATAGTTGCTACTGCATTTATGGAAACAATTCAAAAGCTACATGGAAACCGAAAGATTATTGTAAGTGACAAAGATCCCATTTTCACTAGAAATTTTTGGACCAAATTATTTTCTTGTCTTACTACTCAATTAGCTCATAACTCATCTTATCATCCTCAATCTGACATGCAAATTGAGATAGTGAACAAATGTTTGGAATGATATCTTCGTTGCTTTGTATCTGATAAAGAAACACAATGGGTCAAGTGGTTACCTCTAGTTGAATGGTGGTAGAACACTTCCTTCCATATTGTAGCAAAAATGGCTCCATTTATGGCACTTTATTGATATCATCCATCATCCATCACATCATCTTTAAGAGAAAATTTAAGGTTCAAGCAGTGGAAGATCACATCGAGCATCAACAAAAAATTCTTCAACTCTTAAAGGATAACATCACTTTGGCGCAAAATCAAATGAAACAACAAACATATCAACATCACAGTGAAAGAAGTTTTGATGTAGGAAATTAGGTATTTTTACGGCTACAACCATACAAACAAATGTCCGCCAAACAAACTAAGAAGGATAATAAATTATCACCCAAGTACTACGGTCCTTACAAAGTGTTGCAAAAGATTGCTACTATGGTATACAAATTGGAGCTTCCCACATCTTCCTGAGTACACCCAATTTTTCATGTTTCATGCTTAAAGAAGGTTATTGGTGACAAGCTCCTAGTTCAAACAATGTAGTCAGAACTTGATGAAGAAGGAAAAATCATATTTGAGCCTGAAGATCACGGAAACAAGAACCCAAAAACTACACAATAGATTAATTTAAGAGTATCTCATTAAGTGGAAGAACTTACCCGCTGAAAAATCCACATGGGAGGATAAAATTTTTATACAAAAGCACACAGAACTACTCAATCGTTGAGGGCAACACTTTTTTGAAGGAGAGGGGCATCTTAGGTCCCTATAATACTAATGTATTCCCCTTATTATTATTGTTACTATAGCCCCCTATTATTATTGTTGTGCCCATGTATCTCCCATGTTATTATTGTTGTGCCCCATAGAAGTCCACTATTGTTATTGTTGTGCCCTTACATTATTCTTGTTATGTAGGCTTTGATTATATTGTGACCCCTTAAACGCCTATATATACCAAGGAGGTCTTATCATTTGAATCATCCAAGAATTGCTCATTTATATAATGTAAAAGAGGTTTCCCCCTCGAAGAGGGTAATTTTTAAGTCGTTGATCTATCTTTTCTACTATTTTGTGAGATGGTTGCATAACATCTTGAATTAGGAGTTGTCTCTTGGAGGTCACATAAACAACTAGTTGCAACTAATTCCATGATAGAGGTAGAATATTGGCAACTGCGAAAGCAACAAAGGAGATTGCGTGCCTCAAGAAAACTCTTGAATTCTTGCAAGAGAAGCAAGTAAATTATACTACTCTTTTGATTGACAATACTTCTACAATCAAGTTGGTCAACAGTTCCATATTTCCTGATCAAATCAAACACATCAACACCAAGTATCATTTGATTTGATATCATGTAGAGGCCAAGACTATTCATCTAAGACATTTTTCCACAAATAAGCAAAATGCAGACATCTTCATTAAAACACTTGGAAGAGAAAAGTTTGAAAAATTCAAAATGATGCTTGGGCTTAGTAACACCCCTTTGGATTGTTTGGGGGGGGGGGACGTGAGTGGATGTTAGACACTTAATCTTTAGGGATTTGGTGATTTGTGAATATTTTGTAAATATGTAAATACGGAAAATTTGAAACGTTAGAATATGAAGAGGCATCAAGAATTGGATGTTTAAACCAAATGTTACGACACATTGTATATATATGTGTGCTTACGTAATGGTAAAATGTGAGTGGATGTTAGACACCTAATCCTTAGGGATTTGGTGATTTGTGAATATTTTGTAAATATGTAAATACTAAAAAATTTGAAACGTTAGAATATGAAGAGGCATCAAGAATTGGATGTTTAAACCAAATGTTACGACATCATTGTATATATATGTGTGCTTACGTAATGGTAAAATATTTAAGTTTTGAGTAGTTGCCTCACTTAGCATGGTGGGTGTGACTATAAGATAAGTAGAAAAAGATAGATTGAGATTGATCATAATCTAAAGTATTTTTTCATCATTTAATATTGTTACTTTATTTATCATGCTCTTAACAAATTGAGGCAATTGAGTAAATTGAAAATTATATATATATATTATATATATATATATATATATATATATATATATATATATATATAAAATTAAAAAATGTAAATTGACACTGATAATTCTTGATAATACTCTTTATACTTTTAACTAACCAAAGAATTTTTTTAATTCTAAAATAATTAAATTAATTTTAGACATATAACTAATATTGGTCATATATAAATTTCGTGTAACTCCCATGACTAAAACCAACCTAAATCCATTTTAATCCCAAATCTATCAAACATTAAAAAAGATCAAATATCTTGAAATGCAGACCATTTCTCAAGTTTTGCACTTAAAAAATGTGTGCACCTCAAGAAAACTTATTTTTCTTAACATTTACAAATCCAAAATTAAAATAAATTTACTTAATTTAAATAAAGAATACCCATCATATTATTATCCATATTAAATTCAATTACTTCTTAAACCTTATTCATATAAATCACATTAATAGTCCTTTCTAACTCTATTACATGCAAAACCACTTTAATAAACATCAGCCCAGATTCATCGATCTACCAAGGGCAAAGAGGGATCAAATCTCTTTTCACTCTAAAAGAAGTTCGCATCTCAAGAGATTTGATCCCTCTCAACTTATTTCTTTTTCACTCTAAAAAATGTTTGCATCTCAAGAGATTTGATCCCTCTCAACACTTAGTAGATCCAGAGTTAAGATGAATCTACACTCGTTTAATTTCCTCCTTTAAATAGACTATATTCCATATGAATACCATAGATTTTAATAAACTTGGATCTCAAAAAACACTAATAATTTTATGGAATCAAATTTACCATTTATTTTTATTTTACTTTGACCATATAAAAAATATTTAATATAAAGTTATTTTATTTTTATATTTTAAAACTAAATAAAAATATTTCTCTAACATTACATATTCTGTTAATTAATTTAAATTTTATTTTTAATTAATATTAAACTCCATGTCATTACAATATCTCTTCTCCACTGACCCGACAAATACAATATAACGACACAATTTTTTACAATGTAAATCCATCTAGCTTAAATACCTCCCTCTATTATATTATCTTCGTTTCAATGCAAATTAATGCTGCACCTTTTAATATTAACATATTAATGTTGCACCTTTTAATATTAACATCGGGTTTTTTTCGTGAACATTAAAATATCATATCATTTCATAGCAACGATTCCATAACATTCCTTGTACATTCGCAAAGAAATAATTGTGATAATCGTGTTAATTTTATATATTGTCTTAAATAGATGGAATCGTCGTAAATTCGCAAAGAAATAATTGTGATAATCGTGTTGTCTTAAATAGAGTTGCGGAGTTCTGGTCGAATATGTGCAGCAAATGCTAGGCAATGGCAACGATTATTCCCGCCCTCTCGATATCTTTCAGCCGCAACTCAAACCCGTGGGGCTGGAACTCAGGGCCACGTCACACACACCTGCCCAATCAGGGCCTATCATCAGGTACGCCTCTAACTTTTATTAACTATGACAGTCTGAATAATTGCTCGGTTTTTGGAGAATCCGAGCTTTAATACGCTGAGCAGATTATTATTCATTTACAATCCTTTCAGATTACAATCAAGGTTGCTAGATTACTATACCACTGTGAATCTATTTGAATATTCGCTGTATATCTCAAGTTGCCATGGATTTCTGTCTGTCCTAAATTTTTTCAACTTTTAATGCTGGAAAGAGCTAAATGCTCAGCTGTTAAGGATGCGTGTTTCTTTTTACATGATAAAGATCTGTTAAAGATATATGTTACTGTGATATATACTTGAACTTGATGAAAGATGTGACAGCTAATCCTTGGGTATCCTTTTAATAAATTTATACTCAGTCACAAATTTTAAAAAATTACATGCCTACTGCATACAATCTGAGTACTTAAAGTAATAAAATTTATTTAGATCCAATCCTCCTGTTTCTTTCCCAGTTCTCCTCTCCGTTCCGGTTTGTTATACCACATCAGTACATTACTAATCAATTTTATTTGCATAATATAACCAGGAGGAGAGGGTTTTCACATTTCTTGTTCCTTAAACCCTTTAGCCCACTTTCCTGTTCCATTTCCCTTTTCCAGTTTCTGGTAAATTAAACTTAAGTTAGAGTTGTATGAATTTGTACTTTTTTCCCAATCTTATATTTGTGATTGCATGTAGAATATAAGTCTGGCCACGGATGGAACGAGTTCAGAAAAAAGAAATCAACAACTCGTGCCTCAACAGAGAGCTATCCATGCTGACAAAACTAGACTAAACTACGATAGATAATGCCGCTTCTAATTTGCCTCTGAGAGACACTAAGGTGCCTGCTTATAGAAACCACAAATTGATAACAAGTGTTCCCTTTCCTATTCTGGTGGCAAATTTTTCACTACTCCTGCCTAGCAGATGGTATTTGAAAATGGCATCTTATTGGGAAAGAGTGCTTATATTAACAGATAATACGGTACACAAATAACGTACAACCAAGTACACGACTACCCAATGCGCTTAGGTCCAACTGCTCTTTGACTGCTCTTAATACAAAAGTGCTGTTCACACAAATAGTAAATTTAACTCATTGAGAAGACTCTCCCCAAAAGGAGAAAGGGAAAACACATTACAGCTAAAAACTATTTTGCAACAAAGCTTCCCCCTCATTCTCGTTGGAGGTGATGTGCATGATCATTTTGCTGATGATTCCCTCCTCTCTATTGAGCTTTTTCAAAATCAGTTGATGGAGCATTTCAATGTTTGGATGTTTTATGCACCGCATCTAGAGCAGTGGTTAGTGATCCCAAGCGTTAATTTTAGTTAACAATGGTATGCTCTATGCTTAGCACAATTACTTCAATGTTCCTTTAGCAGCCCAGTGACAATTTCAATTTAGTTTTCCAATAGCAGTCACATGATCCATTAATCACATTGATAGTAAAAGCAGATAGAACATGAAACAAAACGCAGAAGACAAGCCAAGACAAAAGGACACCAGATTTGGCGGATGCTAGGGAAAAACCCCAATGTGGGGAAAACCCTTTGATCAAATCGTCTTATTATTATATCAAATGTTCAGCAGAGAGAGGAGAGAATACAAACGTAAGATTGACTTCCAAATCACAGTCAAAACAACCCTATCAATTCTGCAGTCCACGACAGTCAAACTCAGCCCTAACTAGAAAGTCAAAGATAGTCAATGCAACAGTCAAACTTGCCTCTTGGAGCTTGGTCAACCTTAGTGAAATTCGGCCTTGTTGGTCAAATTTAGTAGAAAAAGTCAACAAAACTGCAATAAAAGTTGGTCAACCTGAAGTCAACCCTGTGGTCAATGCAAGTCAAAGTCCTCCTTTTGCCTTGGTTTTTGTGCCCAAAAATGCACCCCGCTGAGACAAGATCACCCTGAAAATCGAAGTTGAAGGATGCCTAGAAAGTCAAAGTCAACGCTGGCCAAAATGCAGAAAAGTCTAAAATTTTTGGCACTGTAATTGTCCATAAATTCGTCTTCCTTGTGCCACACGTGTGGGAGAGAGAATGCCCAATGCTTTATGAACCAATGAGAGAAGGAGAGATAAGAATGTGAGTGTTGATGATGCCAAATGAGGTGAGAGGGCACTTGTATTTATACAAGTCGTTGAGGGTGAAGAGTCATGTCCATTGGGCTTTATGAGCCTACATGATGATGTGGTCGACTTGAACAATTTGCACATGTGTGGGCATAAATTCAAAAACACACTTTTGCTTGTCTAAACTGGATGATCTTTATATCAATTTGGTCCTCTCGAAAAGAGGAATTTAATGCAATCATTATCTCCATTAAATGAGCTTTCTCAAGTTGGAATTTGGCCCTAGTTGCCAATTTTAACACTCCCTCTCAACTAGGGAGAATTCCACTTGCTAATTCATTCATCATCATTGATCATCATGCCATCTTGTCGTCATGAACCATCTCTGTATCTCATCTCATCTCTGCTCTGCTGAACACTGATATGAATAATGAAGAAGAATCGATTGAGAGTGAGTCACAAAATCTTACCACTCTCCACTGACAAAAGTCGGTCTCGATCCTAGATCAAGTAGTTGTGGGACACCATGCATCCTAGACATAGGGAGTATGACAGTACACGATGCGTCCATCAATAGTGGTATGGTCCCTATCTACATTTCCATCCTCATTGGCTAGATCAAACGTACTTCCCATGAGTCCTGGACTACATGGGTAGGATGTATGCTGGGGCATCAATAGGAGAAGGTGAACCACTCATCTTGCTCAGATGCCATAAGAGGAGGTGAACCACTCATTCGATGCATATTTCAATCGTAGGGGAAGGCGAACCATTCACCCTACACACATGTGTCATCAATCATAGGGGAAGGTGAACCACTCACCCTATGGTCACTCATAGCTCAAAGAAGTACCCCAAGCCCCTAGGAGCTCCCAGAGCTCAATGTCTAACTTAAGCGGGACCCTCATGGGAGGGTCATTCCACGACTCCAAGTCTCTCTCGGAAGGCTAAGAATTTGACCTTCCCTAAGGGCTTTGTGAGGATGTCTGCGACCTACTTATCAATCCTGATGTGTTGGAGCCTTATTGCTCCTCGTTGTACCATATCTCGGATAAAGTGGTACTTGATATCAACGTGCTTGGAGCGATTGTGGAACACGGGATCCTCTGAAAGGTGAATCCTACTCTGGTTGTTGTAGTATATCATGGTGGTATCCAACACATGCTCAAATAGCTTATTAAAGAGCTTCCTCAACCAAACAACTTCAAAACATGCCATACTAGCAACAATGTATTCGGCCTCGGCGGTGCTTAGAGAAATCAATTTCTGCTTCCTGCTCATCCAAGAAATTGAAGCAGAACTCAATGACAAGCAACATCCAGACGTGCTCTTGCAATCTACCACAGTGCCAACCTAGTCAGCATCAGTATATCCATGTAGCCTCAAATCCCTGACAGTGTATGTCAGTCCATAGTTGCTTGTGCCATGGAGATATCTCAAGAGATTCTTAGCAGCAATCCAATGTATGTGATGAGGCTCAACCTTAAATTGGTTCAACGTATTCACAACGAAGCATATATCCGGCCGGGAGTTTACCAAGAACATCAGGGCCCCCATAAGTTGTCGATACTCGGAAGGGTTTGCCAAATTGGGCCCAACAACACTTCCACATAGTTTCTTGAAGTTGAGTTCCATTGGAGTAGACACAGACTTGCAATCCACCATCCCACATCTCTTGAGAAACTTCACAATGTATTTTCCTTGAGAAAGGAAAATCTCACCTGTCTTTTGCCAGACCTCCAGGCCTAGGAAGTAGTGCATCAGACCTAGGTCCTTCCTTTCAAACTCAGAAGCCAACTCCTTCTTGCATTGATAAATGAGAGGGTCTGCACCTATTAGAAAGAGATCATATACATAAAGGACCAAAATGAGAAGCATGTCATTTTCAACCTTGAAGTATAGGTTAGGATCAACATCGCTCCTTGTAAATCCCAACATCTTAAGATAGCTATCAATCCTTTCATACCAAGCCCTAGGGGCTTGCTTCAACCCATAGAGGGCTTTCTTTAACTTGCATACATGTGTCCTTCGATCTTGTACTTCAAACCCCTGAGGTTGTTCCAAGTAGACTTCCTCCTTAAGTGAGCCATGCAAGAAAGCAGTCACGTCCATTTGATGTAGGCTCCATCCTTGAGAGTCAACGAGAGCAATAATCGATTGGATAGTGGTATATCGGGGAATCAGTGCAAATATCTCGTCATAGTCCACTCCTTAACTTTTTCTTGAGGTAGAGGGATCACCAGGAGGTGGATCAATGGGATCCATCGGGCTTTCAACATTGGGCATAGGCTTATCTATCAAAGGTTCATCCTACTTTTCTGCAGCATCATTATTATCCTTCCCTGGAACGAGGAGATCTCTAGCCTTCCCAAGGGTACTGTCTTCATCGAAGGTGACATCATGGCTTACTTCCACATCTCTTTGTCCAGGCACATAGATTCTATATGCCTTTGAATTTTCACAGTAGCCCACAAATATACTTTTCTTCCCGGATGCTTCTAACTTGTTTCTTTTCTCTTTAGGCATATGAAAATACACCGGACAACTAAATATCTAAAAAAAAGAAACATTAGGTTTCTTACCAGTGAAAACTTCTTCAGGTGTCTTGAAATCCACTGCTTGATGCGGGCTCCTATTTTTAACATATACAATAGTGTTTGCAGCATCTTCCCATAAGAACTTCGGTAGACTTTGATCATGTAGCATGGCATGGGTGGCTTCCATGATTGTTCGATTCTTTCTTTTAGCAACTCCATTTTGCTCAGGAGTGTAAGGAACAGTTGTCTCCCTATTAATGCCAACCTCTCTACAAAAGTCATTGAATTCATTCGATTCATATTCGGTTCCATTGTCAATCCTTAATAATTTCATCTTCTTCCCTGCCTGATTTTCCACCAAGGCTTTGAAAGAATGAAACCATTTGAACATTTCATCCTTCTTATTCAAGAAATAGATCCATGTTTTGTTAGAGAAGTCATCCACAAAAATTGCATAGTATAAGCATCCTCCCAATGATGTTACGGGCAAAATACCAGATAGGTCAGAATGGACCAATTGAAAAATATCAGTAGTTTGGCTTTCACTTGAAGGGAATGGCCCCCTTGTAAGTTTCCCAGCGACACAACCTTGACAAACTCCTTCATGGTTCATGTTGAACTTGGGCATATGTTAATTTTAGTTAACAATTGTATGTTCTATGCTTAACACAATTAGTTCAATGTTCCTTTAGCAGCCCAATGATAACTTCCAAATTAGATTTCCAATAGCAATCACATTAACCATTAATCACATTGACAGTAAAAGTAGATAGAACATAAAACAATATGTAGAAGACAAGCAAAGACAAGAGAACACCAGATTTGGCGGATGCTAGGGAAAAACCCCAAGATGGGAAAACCCTTTGATCAAATCTTCTTATTATTATATCAAATGTTCAACAGAGACAGTACAAAAGTCGAATTGACTTGCCAAATTCAAAGTTAGAAAAACCTTGTCAAAATCTGCAGTGAAATCAGCCCTAACTAGGAAGTCAAAGATCATCAAAGTAGCAATAAGATGTCCTGAAAATTGCTCGGTCTTCCCCAGTCAAACTCGGCCTAATCAGGAGATCAAAGTTAGCATAAAACAGTGACATAGTCAACAGCCAAACTTGGTCAAATTGTTGTCTTGAAATCTGCGGTTAGCCTGCAATTTGGTCTGCAGTCAAAGTGCTCTTATTACCTCGATTCCTGTTCCAAAAGATGTAGCCTGCCCAAACAGATAATCTCCCAAAAGATCAGAGTCAAACTTTCCTTGGAAGGTCAAAGTCAACGCTGGTCAAACTACAAAATTTTCTGAGATTTTCGGCCCTGCAATTTAGCTCTGAAATTCGTCCTCCTTGATCCACATGTGAGAGAGAGAGAATGCCCAATGTTGTACGAACCAATGAGAGAAGGAGAGAGAATGTATGAGTGACGATGATGCCAAATGAGGAGAAAGGTCACTTGTATTTATACAAGTCATTGAGGGTGAATTGACACATCCACTGGGCTTTCTGAGTCTACATGATGATGTGGCCGACCTTGACAATTTTCACGTGTGGGCATAAATGTAAAATCACACGTTTGCTTGTCCAAATGAGATGATCTTTATATCAGTTTTGGTTCTCTCGAAAAGAGGAATTTAATGCAATCATCATCTTCGTCAAATGAGCTGTTCCAAGGTCGAATTTGGCCCTAGTTTCCAATTTTAACACTCCCTCTCAACTAGGGAGAATTCCACCTGCCAATCATTGAGCATCATGCCATCCTGTCATCATGTACCATCTTTGTGTCTCATCTCATCTCTGCTTTGCTGAACACTGATATGAATAATGAAGAAGAATCAATTGAGAATCAGTCACAAGACCTTACCACTCTCCACTGACAAATGACAATCTTGATCCCAGATCAAGTTGTTGAACACCATGCATCCTAGACACAGGGAGTATGACAGTACACGATGCGTCCATTGGTAGTGCTATGGTCCCTATCCACGTTTCCCAACTCATTGGCCAGATGAGACGTACTTCCCATGAGTCTCGGACTACATGGGTAGGGTGTATGCTTGGGCATCAGCAGGAGAACGTGAACCACTCATCCTGCTCATGTGCCATAGGAGAAGGTGAACCACTCATCCTATGCGTATGTCAATCGTAGGGGAAGGTGAACCACTCACCCTACACATAGTCAACATCATGGGGTATCAAAGGGGAAGGTGAACCACTCACCCTGTACACGACGTACCAATAGGGGAAGGTGAACCACTCACCCTATGGTCGCTCATAGCTCCAAGAAGTACCCCAAGCCCCGAGGAGCTCCTAGAGTTCAGTGTCCAACTCGAGCGAGACTCTCCAAATCTTTTGAGCAGCGAAAGATGTACTTGGCGCAAAAACTAAGATCTGCTCAAATGCAGAAGGGAGAGCGTGTGGATCCATTCCTCATGAGGCTGAAAGAAACCTGTGATGAGTTGTCTGCTACGGGGCATACACCTTAGGATTCAGAGTTAGTTAGATTGATCCTCAATTCTGTCTCAGATGAGTGGCGAGTCTTTGTCCAGAGTATCTTGGGCAAAGCAACATTGCCGAATTGGGATGAGATGTGGGCAACTCTAAAACAAGAGGAGCTGAGGAGAGACTTAGTCAAGGTCAAACTTGATGGAAGCAACAACAACAGTGGGTCGAAGCCTAAGGAGGAGGAGGATAATGTAGCCCTTGCATTAAAGGGACAACAGGGGTAGTAGAGACATAAGAAGGACATCTCGAAGATCAAGTGTTTCAAGTGTGGTGAGATGGGTCACTACGCTACTCAGTGTCCTCTCAAGAAGAAGGACAAGGATGAGAAACACAATCTGAAGGCTGCGCCCGCGAAGATCGAAGAGGAGGAGTTTGCCATAACATTCGAGATATCTCTAGGAGGGAGGTGGGTTGATTTGGAGCTTTAGTTCAAAAGAGCTACAAATGGGCAGGATCCTTGAGGAGTCCACCTCTAAGATCATTTCCTTGCTACAGGAGCCCAGATTAGTAGTAGCAGAATGGACTAGTGTCTGATGGTGCCGAGGAGTGTCAGAGAGACAGTTGTAGTGGCTAGGAGCACCAAAGTCTGAGCAGTGTAGAGCAGAGTTGGCATTAGTGCAGATGGCACAGAGCAGAGGTCAACAACAACGCAGTAGATTCAGAGGGTCATTGCAGAGAATAGCAGTAGTCAGGCTTCAACATTCATGTGGTATCATACTGAACATAGTTAGTTCAGTAATTTTGGATGTTTTTCAGTTGCTTCTCTCAGCAACTGAGTTGCAGTACAGATGCAATGTTAACAGTTGCAGTGCCAGCAACATAGCAGATGCAACATTTGAGAGGGAGCTGTAGTATAGATGTAGCATTGGCAGTGGCAGTGTAAAAGGCAACAGTACAATTGCAGCAGCAATGCAGTAGTTGGTGGATAGCATGTTAGACATCAGCGGCGCAAAGGACGATGCTTCAGAGTCAGAACAATATGCAACAACAATATATTGCTAGAGCACATTCCTTACTAAGAGGGAGTGTTGATTTGGGGTAGCATCGGATGTGCTCTAGGCCTCAAATTTTGCAGGGAGGCTTGGGCACATGTATTCCAAAGAACCCATAAAACATTTTGGGAAATTCCACCTAGAAACGATTTTATTAAAATAATTAATATTTTTAATGGAGTTCCTGAGTCTAAACTTAGAAAAATTAAAATATTAATGGGTATTAATATAATTGTGGGTGTAACTTCTAGAAGAAGACGAAGATCAAGCCAAAACGATCAGAGCCTTTGATTAGGAGTTAATCTAGGTCGTTGGTTGTCCAACAAAAAGATATAAGAAGGGGCTTGAGGGTCATTTGGAAAACACACCGAGGGATCAAGAGATCGAATTTCTAAAGTGAGAAGTTCTCAGGAGGAAATTTTGATCGAGTAGATTTCTTGCAGTTGAGGGGCAAGGATAATTGGGTTGGAGTATCTTCTTTGGAACCCCGAATACTTAGTAGAGAGGCAAAGAAGCACCAGTAGAGGCAACACAGACCCAGGAAGGATTGACGCTGGGCAAGGAGGGCCCAAGCAGGGCTTGATGCAGAGCTAGAAGGGCCAGCGCAGAGGTAGAGCTGTCTTCCATCAGAAGTTCGAAATTTGTTGGGGAGTTGCCGGATCAGCCAGGAGGGTTGATGTCAGAGCTTTAGGAGGCAAGGAGACCTAACATAGAGCCTCAGAAAGCTCCACGCAGGCCCACACAGTTATTGCAAAGGGGCGGCGTAGTTGTAGCCGGGGACATTCAGTTTAGCTGCCGGATCAGCCGGGATTTGTTGGATAGAGTGAGGTAATCTCACAATTCTTTTCTGCCAGTTGTATTTCTTTGTAACTGGATAGCCCGGAGGGCATCCAGAGTTGTAAGCTACTGCTTAATAATATAAAACCCTCAGAGCTGCTACACCGGGTTTCTAGCGTTGGGTTTTTCCGGAGACATTTGTCCAAAAATAACGGTGTCTATTGTGTTGTATATTCTTTCTTGCTCAATATCTTGTTTCCGCTTATAATTTAATTAAGTGAAGGTTGTAATGTATGTATTACGATATTTGTCATAGGAAACTGCAAACAATTTGTTTAAAGGAATTTAACAAATAGGAGTAATATCATCAGTTGCTGCAGTAGGGGTTCCTGTTGAGGAATTTTCACAAAAAGGGGTACCTCGTAGGATATAGCAAGACCTCGAAGGCATACACAATCTACATTCCTAGCAGTAGGAAGATTGTAGTAAGACGAGATGCAAAGTTCATGGAGGATAGATCTTTCAGGAAATCTCAAGAGATGCCATCAGAATATCAGTCAGTAGATGTCCGATTAGTCCAACAACAGCAGGGGCAGCAAGGAGGACAAGCAGGAGGATAGACACCAGGATCGAGCATAGTGACCAACACCAGTATTTCCTCAGAAGTAGGAAATCCAGGCAGTTCTCAGTAGATGGAACAATAGGAATAGGAGGGAGATTTGATTGAGTCTCCCACCACTAGTGGTAGAACCAGTAGGGAAGTACAATAGATGCTGAAGGACGCAGAGGAGTTTGTTGGAGCTCCTAGAACCGAGAAGAGGTAACTTAGATAGCCTAGCAGATACCAAGCCTTGGTAGCACAGGTTGAAGGACCCTCTAGCTTTCAGGAAGCCGTACAACACCAAGTTTGGATGGATGCAATGGTAGAAGAGTATAGTTCTATCATGGCAAATGATGTTTGGGAAGTGTACCTAGACTAGAGGATAGATCAGTTGTAGGATCAAGGTGGATCTACAAGATCAAGTATGCTGCAGATGGTAGTATATGTTGATTTGGGGTAGCATCGGATGTGCTCTAGGCCTCAAATTTTGCAGGAAGGCTTGGGCACATGTATTCCAAAGAACTCAGAAAGCGTTTTGGGAAATTCCACCCAAAAACGATTTTATTAAAATAATTAATATTTTTTAATGGGTCCCTAAGTCTAAACTTAGGAAATTAAAAATATTAATGGATATTAATCTAATTGTGGGTGTAACTTCTAGAAGAAGACGAGGATCAAGTAAAAATGATATTAGCCATTGATCAACTTTTAATCTGGGCCGTTGAATGTCGATGAGAAGATTATTTAAGGAAGCTTGAGGGTCACTTGGAAAACACACTGAGAGATCAAGAGATCGAATTTTTGAAGTGAGAAGTTCTTAAGAGGAAGTTTTGGTCGAAGAGATTTCTTGCAGTTGAGGGGCAGGGGTAGCATCCAGAGAGAGAGATTTTCTCAGCCAGAGAATCTTCAACAGAGAGATGTAGAGAGTGATCCAGTAGCCCATACGCAGAGGCTGACTTAGGGTCTTGAAGGGCCACGTAGAGGCAGCACAGAGGGTGAGAGAGAGTTTGAGATTTTGCTGGGGAGAGTCAGTTTCAACTTTCATAAGCCAACAACCGGGGTGTGAGACCGGGAGGCTGACAGCAGAGACGTTGGGAAACAAATCGATCAGAAGACTGGGTGATGTAGTGCCTAGAAAGGTTGACGCAGGGACTGCATGAGGACTGCGCAAAGGCAACGTAGGGCCTGTCATAGGTACTTCATTCAGTATCCGGATCATACGGGATTTTCTCAGTGATTGTGTGAGGTAATCTCACAAATCTTTTACTTATTATTTTTCTTTGTAATTGAATAAACCGAGAGGTATTCAGAGATGTATTTAGAATTTGCTACTGCTTAATAATAATAAACCCTCGGATCTGCTGCACCGGTTTTCTCGCATTGGTTTTTTTCTAGGGACATTTGTCCAAAAATAACGGTGTCTGTTGTGTTGTATTTTCTTTCTTGATCAATCTCTTGTTTCCGCATAATATTTAATTAAGTGAAGGCTGTAGTGTATGTATTACGATATTTGCCATAGGAAACTGCAAGTAATTTGTTTAAAGGAATTTAACAAATAGCAGTAATATCATCAGTTGTTGCAGTAGGCATTCCAGTTGAGGAACTTTCACATGGTACCGGAGCTGTAGGTGAAGCAAGAAGAGCAGAGCTGGTAGATCTAGCGCTAAGTAGAAGAGGGAGTTCGAAAAAGCTGTAGGAGGCAACAGTTCTAAACCCCAGAATGTTTGCGCAATTCATAGCCAAAGGGCTGAAAATTCGAGGCAGTCTCTCTCCGAGTGAGTCGATGGAGAGAAGGGCTTCCAGTTTGAATTTTCGCCAGGGCAGAGGGAGCAGTGCTGAAGCCTCAGCGTGAGGAGAGCTGGGGGGACGCAGATTTTAGCAGGTAGATTGTTGGGCTGAAAAATGTTAGAAGAGAGAAGAGAAGCACTTTGAGGGAACTTTTCCTCAGCAAACTTCCCGTCGAGAAGTCTGTCTTCTCATTGGCTGAGCAACAATTGTGAGAAGCAGAGATGAGATTTTCAACATTTTTGGCAGATATGGCAACCAGTGGCTTGAGGGATCAAGACAGGTTGGATGAAGCATCCATCTATGTCATTTGGAAGGCTAGAATGTCATTCCTTCTAGATGAGCATGCCCTCAAGACCTACGTCGACAACGTGGTGGCTGAACCACCAAATCCAGATCCGCTGAAGAAGTACAGGCAGAGACGGTGAAGGCCAAGAGGATGATCCTGGATGGAGTCAGGGATCACGTGGTTTGTCACGTTGCTAGCAGAGGGACTGCTAAGGAGATGTGGGATGCTTGGCGACGTTATATCAGGGATCTTCCGAGCAACGAAAGATGTACTTGGAGCAGAACTTGAGATCTGCTCAGATGCATAAGGGAGACTGTGTGAATCCATTCCTCACGAAGCTGAAGGAAACTCGTGATGGGTTGTTTGCTGTGGGGCATACACCTCAGGATTCAGAGTTGGTTAAACTAACCCTCAATTTTGTCTTAGATGAGTGGCAAGTCTTTGTCCAAAGTATCCTGGGTAGAACGACATTGCCGAATTGGGATGAGATGTTGGCAACTCTAAAACAAGAGGAGTTGAGGAGAGACTTAGTCAAGGTCAAACTTGACGGAAGCAGCAACAGCGGTGGGTCGAAGCCCAAGGAGGAGGAGGATAATGCAACCCTTGCATCGAAGGGACAACAGGAGCAACGAAGACATAAGGACATCTTGAAGATCAAGTGTTTCAGGTGTGACGAGATGGGTCACTACGCTACTCAGTGTCCTCTCAAGAAGAAGGACAAGGATGAGAAACACGATCCAAAGGCTGCGCCTGCGAAGATCGAAGAGGAGTTTTCCATGACAACTGAGATACCTCCAGGAGGGATGTGGACTGATTTGGAGCTATAGTTCGAAAGAGCTACAGATGGGCATGATCCTTGAGGAGTCCACCTCTAGGATCATTTCCTTGCTACGGGAGCCCATATCAGAAGTAGCAGGATGTACTAGTGTCAGATGGTGTCGAGGAGTGTTGGGAAGACAGTTGCAGTGGCTAGGAGTGCCAAAGACTGAACAACACAGAGTAGAGTTGACAACAGTGCAAATGGCATAGAGCAGAGGTCAGTAGCAACATAATATATTCAGAGGGTCAGTGCCGAGACTAGCAGCAGTCAGGCTTCAACATTCACGTGGTATCATACTGAACACAATTAGTTTAGTAATTTTGGATGTTTTGTCGTTGCTATCAACAACAGTTTCCAGTGCAGTAGTAGTTGGCAGTGGTAGTGTTAGCAGCAGCACAAATGCAGCACTTGAGAAGGAGCTGTAGTACGAATGCAGTGTTGGCAGTGGCAGTGTCAACAACAATATTGTTGCAGGAACAACGCAATATTTGGTGGACAGCATGTTAGACATCAGTAGCGCAGAAGACGATGCTTTAGAGTCAGAGTAGTATGCAACAACATATATTGCTAGAGCACATTCCTCGCTAAGAGGGAGTGTTGATTTGGGGTAGCATCGGATGTGCTCTAGGCCTCAACTTTTGCAGGGAGGCTTGGGCACATGTAGGCAGAGGGTGAGAGAGAGTCCAAGATTTTGTTGGGAGAGTCAGTTTCAGAAGCCGAGAGCCAGGGTGTGAGACCGGGAGGCTGAGAGCAGAGACTCTGGGCAACAAATTGATCAGCAGATTGGTTGACGCAGTGCCTAGAGAGGTTGACGCAGGGACTGCGTGAGGATTGCACAGAGGCAGCGTAGGGCCTGCCAGAGGCACTTCATTTAGTATTCGGATCAGCCGAGATTGTGGCAGTGATTGTGTGAGGGAATCTCACGAATCTTTTTGCCAGTATTTCTCTTTGTAACTGAGTAACTTGAGAGGTATTCAGAGATGTATTTAGAATTTGCTACTGCTTAATAATAATAAACCCTCAGATCTACTGCATCGGTTTTCCCGCATTGGTTTTTTCCGGGGACATTTGTCCAAAAATAATGGTGTCTATTGTGTTGTATTTTCTTTCTTGATCAGTCTCTTGTTTCCGCATAATATTTAATTAAGTGAAGGCTGCAGTATATGTATTACGATATTTGCTGTAGGAAATTGCAAGTAATTTGTTTAAAGGAATTTAACAAATAGGAGTAATATCATCAGTTGCTGCAGTAGGGATTCCTGTTGAGGAATTTTCACAGTATAGAGAAGTACAAGGCTAGGTTCGTGGCAAAGGGGTATGCACAAAGGGAAGGAATAAACTATGAGGAGACCTTCGCCCTAGTAGCTAGATATACCTCTATCAGATCCGTTATATCCCTAGTAGCTCAAATGGGATGGGAGATTCACTAGATGGATGTTAAGACAACATTCTTGAACGAGGTGATAGAAGAAGAGGTATATATAGAATAGCCCGAAGCTTCGAAACTCATGAAAAGAGAACTCATGTATGCAGGTTAAAGAAAGCTTTGTATGGGCTCAAGCAGGCACACAGAGCATGGTATGGTCGGATTGACAGTTACTTGCAACAGTTGGTATTCGTCAAGAGTGATGCCGATCCCAATCTCTACTATCTAATGGTGGAGGATGAGCCACTTATTCTGGTATTATATGTGAATGACTTGTTTTCAACAGGGTCATCTATGCTCGTAAAGGATTGCAAGAAGAATCTTGAAGCTGAATCCGACATGAAAGATATGGGGTTGATGCATTATTTTCTAGGGTTGGAAGTTTGGTAGAAGAATGGGGAGATCTTCCTAGGGCAATGAAGATATGCTACAAAGATCCTGAAGAGATTCATAATGCAGGATTGCCGGCCCATGGCTATGCCTATGATCACCAACTAGAAGAAAATGGATGCATCAGAAGACAAGGAAGTGGACCCCACCTTGTACAAACAACTCATTGGGTTGCTCATGTATCTGGTCAACACTAGGCCAAACATTTGCTTCACTGTCAACACCCTTAGTCAGTTCATGGTGGAACCGAAAAGGGTGCATTGGGCAGCAGCTAGGCACATTCTTAGATATGTGCGTGGAACAGTTGGATATGGGTCGAAATACACTTGAGGAGATGACATCAGATTGAATGGATTCACAGATGCAGATTGGGCAGGTAGTTCAGTAAACCGGAAAAGTACCTCCGGGTATTGCTCCAACATTAGATCAGGAATGATCTCTTGGTGCAACAGGAAGCAGAAGTTGGTAGCTCTGAGCTCAGCAGAAACAGAATATATGGCAGACAACACAACTACGTGCGAAGCTATATGGCTTAGAAAACTGCTTGTGAGTTTGTTCAAGAAGAGGGTGGAAGTGACCAGTGTTTTCTGCGATAATCAGAGTTGTATTAAACTCTTTGAGAATCCAGTATTTCATGATTGGTCAAAACACATTGATATCAGATGTCACTTTATCAGAGACTATGTTCAGCGTGGGGCAGTACAGTTGCAGTATGTCCCCATAGGAAATCAAGTAGCAGACGTACTCACAAAAGCTCTAGGAAGAGCTAAGTTCATCTAGTTCAGGGAGCAGATGGGTTTGGTAGAGAACCCCTTTCAATAGCAGAAACAAATGGTTTCTCAGTTGCAGTAGTAGCAACATATGAGAGGGTTGTAGTGTAGATACAGAGCTGGCAGTGACAGGGCCAGCAACAACACAAATGCAACATTTGCGTAGTAGTTGGTGGGCAGTGATGTCAGACATCAACAACGTAGAGGGTGATGTTACAAAGTCAGAGTGATGCTTCAACAGGTTGCATTACTAGAGCACATTCCTTGCTAAGAGGGGGTGGTGATTTCTGGTAGCATCGGATTTGCTCTAAGCATCAAAATTTGCAGGGAGGCTTGGACACATGTATTCCAGAATACCCAGAAATTGTTTTGGGAAATTCCACCCAGAGATAGTTTTATTAGAGTAATTAATTATTTTTAATGGATCCCTAAGTATAAACTTAGGAAATTAAAATAATTAAAGGGTATTAATTAAACTAAGGGTGAAACTTCTAGAGGAAGACGAAGAGCAAGTCAAAATGATCTGAGCCATTGATTAGAATCTAATCTGGGCCGTTGATTGATCAACGAGAGGATTATAAGGACTTCGATGGGCATTTGGAATTTGAACCAGGCAGATACTTAGTTGCCCAAGTAGATCGATTTTGTCGTTGGCTGAAGTTCAACACGAGACAATCGAATTAGAGGGAGAGTTGCAGGTTGGAGAGAGAGGGTATTAGCAATCGCCGAGAGTGCGTGAAGCAGAGAGAAGACATAGAGCAGAGGAGGGACAATGCAGAGGCAGTGATGCTGGGACTACGCAGAAGGTGATGCAGTGAGGGCAACAGGTCCTTTCCACAGTCAAAATTTCATTGTGAAGCGTGAGAAAATTATCCGTAAAATTTCTCACAGAAATTCCTCTTCCATTCTGTTGGTTGTATCTTGTACGTAGGATTTTGCTGAAGATTAATAAAGAAATCCTCATCTGTTGCACTGGTTTTCCCACATTGGGTTTTTCCAAGTACAATTGTCCAAAAACAACTGTGTAATTGTGATTGTACTTGTGCTAGTATTTTTCCTTACATTTAGTTTCCGTGTATTTGAATTGTGATGGCTGCAATAGAATTTATTTTGATATTTTTTGTAGAAACACTGTGAATAACTTATTTATGAATTAATAAGTAGAATAAATAATATCAGTCACTGCAGTTAGATTTCTAGTTAGAAATTTTAACATGTCATGGACAACTCTAGTCATCACCCTCGATCTCCTTACATTTCTTCAAGAGAGTCCTAATTTTGACCCCATACGCCCAAAAATAATAGTAGGCACTAGTCTTACTCTCAATAGTCTATTATTAAACTCAAAATTTATCCTTCGTTTATGTTTTAGGGTTAGAATAGGGTTTGTAACAACTATACTTTAATTTTCAGTCATAAATGAGCTAGGTCTCTAGGGCTATTGAGCATTCATATGTTTAGAAATAGATCTTATCATCATATATTGCATCGTAAAATTATTTTACAGCTTTCTTAGGGCTAGATATCTTGCATTTTAGGGCTGTTATGTGCTATTTATTTTTCAGAATTAATTAGTTGCTTAAACCCTAGTTTAACTCTTATTTCAGCCCTAATTTTCATTGGAATATAACTTGTTCAAGGGATGTTTATTTACTGCTGTAATAACTTGTCTTATGACTGAAATTTACTATCTTTTACACAAGTTTTACAATATCCATAGCCTTTTTCTTCTTTTGTAGTGTTTGGGGTACCCTCTTGACCTAAATGGACTTAATATCATAAATTGTCTTAGAAGCTTCACACACACTAATCTGGAAATTGCTATAAGTCCACTTCATCTTTGTCTTGATTGCTCTACATTAGTGGTGGTATTGTGAGTAGTTAATATAGGAGGCCTTAGAATTGATTACCTCTTGCTCAAGGATTCCTTGAAACTACTAGGGAAGCCTTCCTTGTGTTGGATCAATCCTTCTCTAAAGAGAGGGGAATAATTACTTTGGTAACAGTGGTAGCACTTTCATGTTACTTGTCTTAGTGCCTTGTGAAAGGATTTGCACTAAGGCGCTAGAATTTGTGATAACATGGCTCATGAGAACCTTAGTGATTACTTGTTCCGTTCCAACCCTCGGATATCTCTTACCCTATACATGATGTTCCTTCCAATGCTCCTCCATTAGATGAACAATTCAATGATGCCACTCTTCCACTAGATGATGGTGTGAGGACTTGTTGAGTGATCCATTTGCTCAAGCTACTCTTCCTACAACTAGGTCAATGCTAATGCCTAAGTGGACCATATCTAAGCTTGTAGATGTTGCCGATTTTCTTGCAGTCCCTTGGAGCACTATTAGGGTTCTCCTCCACCACGGGCCCTTATTTCCATGGTCATTAACATGCCTACTGACTTGCATATTTATCCACCTTGTCACTTTGGAGAACAATTTCTATTATTATTGACCCCATTGGATACTTGAGGGGGTGATGTGATGTTTAAAGTGGGGGTGGTGTATGAAGCCTTCTCTATGTGGCCCTTGATCAACACTAAGGTGGGGGAGGGGTGTAACTCTTGTGATGTAATGCCTTTGCTTTATGGTCCTGCTAACCCTCATTTCAACAAGAGTACACATATTTTTGCAGAATATTTTACAGCACTTTAAGTAAAAGCACTTGATTGCAAACTGGTTAAAGTACCTACCGAGTGGTAACCCACCTTCCTTCAAGAGGAATGCTGGATGTTGAGAGGTGTATCACTGGGGCAAATGGCAGAGGAATTAGGCATATCATCATATACTGAGCAATTTATAGGGCTGTTGGCTGGATGGTTATCTAAGATAGAAGAAATTTTTCTCATATGGTGTTACCCATTTTGGTGGGTAACAGGATCCTCACCCCGTGTATGTCCAGCTTAGAAGGTTGCATGGACCTTTGCAACTTTGCTAATCTGATCGGTAACAGGTCCCTTGTTCAAATTTGTTAAAATTGGAAACTAGGGTCAAATTCTACCATAGGACAACTCATATGATGGAGATGATTATTGCATTGGATTCCTCTTTTGAAGAGAGGTCCAATTTTGATATAAAGATCATATCATTCTGACAAGCAGAAATGGAATTGTGAATTTATTCTTTCTCATGCACAAATTGTCAAGGTCGGCCTCAGTCAAATGTAGGCTCATAAGCCCAATAGATATGTCTCATCACCCTCAACGAAGTGTATAAATAGGAGTGACCTCTCTCTCATTTGGGCATCACTCATCTCATCTCATATCTTTCTCTCTCCTCTCTTGATTGGTTTGTACAGCTTGGAGGCTTCCCTACTTTGCATGTGTGAAAGGAGGACAAATTTGAGGACTGTTTTGGAAGTTGTAAATGTCAGGAAACAGGACAACGTTGACCAATGTTGACTTGCGTTGACTTCGTTCTTGTGGGCAAAATTTTGTTTTCTGAAGGCGGCATTGATTGGCACTATTTTCGAGGTGATTGGGACAGTTTGATTGGGTTGACCGAACTGTTTTTGGGCTGACTTTGACCCTCTTGGAAGATTCTTCTGCTGTTGACCGAGCTGCTTGGAAGACATTTTGGAGATGCTTTGACCACCGTTGACCTTCTGGTTAGGGCTGCAGTTGACTGCTGATTTGACAAGACTATTTTGGGCATGTAATTCTGATATTTGTACTTTCTCTCTCTGCTGAACTATTGAAGAATAATAAGAAGATTTGATCAAAGGGTTTCCCCATATTGGGGTTTGTCGCTGGCATCTGCCATATCTTGTGTCCTCTTGTCTTAGTTTGTCTTCTGCACATGTTTTTATGTTCTATCTGCATTTACTATCAATGTGTTTAAGTTAATGTGATTGCTACTGAATATAATAGGTAATTATCATTGGGCTGGTAAGGAACATTGAAGTAAATTGTGCTAAAGCATAGAACATACCGTTGTTATCTAAAATTAACAAAATTAAGGGGGGATGCTGAAATTAAGGGTGTAATCTTTTCATTTGACCATGGCAGATATTATCTGTATTTCTAGGTTTGATTAAGGCCATCTTAGTCAACTTATTGTGGGCCTGTTGACCACTACGTGTCAATGACCCATAGCAGTACACCCCCTTTTTTCGCAAAAGAGATAATGCCTGATCGATGTGTTCGTGACGTCCAGCTATCATCATCAGCTTGATCATCATCTTATATTGTAAACCCATTCTGCATGTGTATAATGTAAATAATCTCAACAGATCTGTGTCGTGTATGTAATTACCTAGGTAAACCTAATTTTTTGGTGACGATCTACATTCCGGAAGGTTTTTTGTCTCATCGATCCATTTTTGGATGGTCAACAGAGTTTTCCTTTAGCCTTACCCCAAAGCTGGAATGGATTTTGTCATTGCGATCTTAGGGGAGTCCTAGTGTTCTAGATCGAGTCTATGTAAAAGTGATTTAGGAATAATCCTAACTATTTCGTTAGGCTATTTTATTACAAATTGCTTGGTTTGCTGGATTATATTTGTGTCGTAGAATTGGGTAGTTTGTGAGGGTCTTTTGCAAATGGGTTTTCCCCCTTGAGATGTAAATAATGTGAAAATCATGATGTAAAGTGTCTTGAGGGTTGGAAAAATAATTTATCTCCTCATAGGTTAATTAATTAAAATTTCTGACCAAAATTAATTAAAATCCTAAGCTAGAAATTTAATTAATTCTAGATCCTAGGTAAATTTAAATTCTCCGAAGGCAATATTCGTCGGTCCTTAAAAATTAAATTTTAAGAGGTCTAGGGACTAAGGTAAATTAATTATTTTGCAAAATTTAAAGCCTTTGGTCCCTAGGGTTAAGTCAAAGTCAAAATTTTAAGGAAACTAATTCAAAAATTTAATTTTTGAATTCATTAAAATGCATTTAATTTAAAAATTCGAATTTCCTCAAGAATTTTAAATTTCGACGGATGAGATTAAAAGAAATTTTGATCCTCATCAATGGTCAAGATTGCTTTGATGAGGATCACTCAAACTAGTCGTTGGAGGATTTATCTTTAAATAAGAAGTCATTTGTCAGTCAATTCATCTGATCTTTGAATCGTGTGCTAAGCTAAAAGCTCTCACGTAATTTTTTTTTGGACAATAAAGAAAGACTGGGTTTAGTTTTCGCCGGTGTTACTCTTCATGGAAGTACTGTAAGATGTATCGTTTTTCATACGTAATTTTTTTTTAGCCATTGATAATAGCCTCTGAAGAGTGATTTGAGTACAGGTATCTTGCTCAGTCGCTGGGGTTTGAATGATAATCTAAATTCTGAACGTAATAGCAGGTATCTCTATTTATCTGAGTTTTTTATTGTTTTCTTGCTCTATGTTGATGGTTGAATCGAGTTTTGCAGGGAAGTCTTGATTTTTTTTAGATCATCGAGCGTTCAGGGAAGTTTTCAGTTGGACTAGCCAACTCCCTTTCGATGTTTTCTGAAGAGCCCAGCTTAATTTGATCTCAGGCTTATCATACGATATTTTTATGGGTGATGCATGAAGAGTTTTGAGCTCAACACCTCCTTTAAAATTCCAAAAATTTAAATTTTTCTGTGCTAAATTGATAAATCTGGTTGTGAGAGCATTAGACTATCAGATTTGGGAGTGGAGTTGGACTCGCACTCCTTAGATCTGATAGATTTGTAAATTATTTTGGTTTTTTGACTTGGGTTTCTAGGGTTTTAGTTTTTATCTTTGTATATATCATTTGAGTGTTTTCTTGTTGTCGTGCAGCTACAGATTGTAAGAAAACCAGATCTGAAGAAGAAAATTGTGTAGAGTCCAGATCTAGGCTCTGGAGGGTAAGATCTAGATCTCTGGGTTCATCAAAATCATTATCCAGCGATATATTCAGAATTTTGCAGTCCAAGGGATAAACTTTATTATTTTTTATTTTCAGATCTGGAAAATTCCATTAGGGTTCATTAACAAATCTGAAGCAAGTGGAATCCATAATTTTTTTTATCTGAGAAATTTTCAGGGGTTTCATTGAAAATCCAATTTGTAAAAGGCGAGCGGGATTAAATCGGCGTGGGGAATGAAGCGGAAAAAAGCGGAAAAATCGGGAAAAAAGCGGAAAAAAGCGGGAAAAAATCGTTTGGTACAAAAATATTCATTTTTTTCAATTTTTTTCAAATTTTCATTAAAAATCGCGCTGCCTCGCCAGCCTGAGCTTTTTTCCCAAAAAAGCGGGCTTTTTTCGAAAAAAGTGCACTTTTTTGAAAAAAGCGGGCAAAAAAGCGCGCTTTTTTGAAAAAAGCGGCAAAAAAATTTTATCCCGCTTTTTTCCTATAAAAAGCGCGATTAAATCGGCTAGGGGAAAAAAGCGCGATTTTTTCAAAAAAGCGCGATTAAATCGCGCTTTTCACAACACTGATAAATCTGAGCCATAAAAATATATTGATGAAGGTTCGATTTTTTTCTAGGTTTGCTTTGGGTTTCTTGAGGTTGTTGTTGATTGCCTGGAATCACCGTTTGCGTTTTTCTTTCTTGCTGAAATTTTAATTTTTTTTAAAGAATACCCTACAACCCTTGCTGCTCTCAAACTTGCAAAGCACTGGCCTAAACCCTCAGCTTATCCATTGCTCTCCCCTCCGTCCAAGTAGTTCCAAGTTCCTTAATCTGCAGTTCTTCTTCCTATTTGCTGCTCTCACCCTTTTTCCTATCTGCAGCTCTCACTTTTCTTCCAGCCTGTAACGTCCTCCCTTCTCTCCTTTCCTTTTTGCCTGCTTCGAACTGTCCATCCAAACCGCTGCTATCTCTATGTGATCCCCTTTTCCTTCTGCGTGCTACCTCACTCACGCGTCCCAATCCTTCTCCGTCCCCCTGCGCTCTCCTTACCTCTTCGCCGTCGAGCTCCTTCCACACTGTCCCTTCCGTCCATCTACCTATCCACAACCTCTGCATGATTTCCCCTGCCCTCGGTCTTCCGTTCCGCTGTCAAGCCTGCATTCACCACAGAAAAACACTCGATTTTATTTTTTAGCTTTATGTGTACATTAGGTTAGTTCGGTTAGTTTGATTTTTTTTTTATTGTTATGTATGCATTTAGGTTTGATTTTTTTGGGGGTTTAGTTAATTTCATTCCACCATTCGATTTTTTTTTAGTTTACGCTTTTGTTTTTTGACATTTTTTTAATTAATGATTTGACTTTGTTTTGTTTTACCTTTTTTTTTTGTTTATTTTTGATTTTGTATTTTATTTTTCTTTACATTCAAAAACTATTAAAAAAAATAAAAGTAAAATCTAAAAAATTTAAAACATATAAAAAATCTAAATTTTTTTAAAAAGTTTAAATTTTGGTGATTAAGGAATTAAATTGAAGGGATTCACGTATTCACATAATTTTTTTTTAATGTGGCCTATGGCCCATTAAAATTTTAATTTATTAATCCTTTGAGTCGTTTTACGTCGGTCACATTAAAAAATGATTTTGATTTCTTCAGTTCCCATTAAAGTTATTGCATAAGGAATAATTAAAATTAAAATTTGAAGTTCCTTAGTGTTATTTGGTGATTAAATGCGTTTTTGATATTTCTCTATTGTCAAGTGCGATAAATGTGTTAAATTATATTGGCTATAGGAGAAAGTTAATTAATTCTAGATCTGAATTCCTAACTAAAATCATTTTAAATCTGGTATCTCTTGCATGTTAAAGTTTTGGGCATTTATATTGATCATTCCTGATTGTCACCATTTGTCACATATTGGACAATTGTTCTGGATAACTTGTTATTATGTAGTCTTTGGTTAAATGAAAATCACATTAAAGGCACTGGTTTGTAGTCATTTTTATTTCGTGATTGTGTCTTATTTAGCAGAGACTTGCTTTAAATTCATCAAGTTGTTCATCCTTAAAATCTCCTAGAGCTTGTGTTTCACAGGCTATCCTCATTCATTTACCTTAGGGACTACCCCCTTGACTTGTCTAGGAGAGAGTCTAAACGGAGTAAGGATTAAGAGTGACAGCCCTTACTCTGAGCATTGTTGCGGTGCCTAGACACTTTGTGCAACAATGGGGCCCATAACACTTGCGTTGGTAAAGCACCCCTCGTCTTTAGTTGTAACTTGTGTCTGTATACAGTTACACAATTCTTATTTGTATTTTCAAACACTGATGATTTCATTAATTCTTATAGAAGTGATTTAGCTTAAAGGAGGGCACCTTAAAGCATTGTGCTGTCTTGTTCTTGGTTTGATCTATGTTGTGCTTGGATTATTTCTCTCTCTAGTGTACTTGTGCTGGGGTTTATTTTTCTCTGTAGGGCTGCACCTCTTTTGGCTGCCCTACTGTTGTTTAACTCTTTCTTTGCAGAATTTGGGTTGGTTTTGGTTCTGTTTGATTCTCTTGAAAACACTTGTGAATCTCAACACTTATGAGTATTTTAGGTCATCCTTGCATGCTTTCCTACTTTCTTCACTTTTTTCGAAAAACTTTTATCCTTTATGACTTCCTTGCATCATCATGTTATGTTTGCATATTTCCAGAAAGATTTTCTCAACTCCTAAGTGAAACACTGAGGCAAATCAAAACTGTGTATTACTATGAAGTTCAAATACCTGGATATCACTCTCGGGGTAAATAATTGTTTCTGTATGTATGACGTTTGAAAGAGCTTTTCTTTATGCATTCTCATGCCCTTCACAGTTCATGATCACTTATAATTTTACATCCTAAAGATAAAATTTAAATGTGGAACATTGATGTTTTAGCCATATTAAATTTTAATCAACAACTTCAAAACTATGCTAAGTCTCCTTTCATGTTTTAACAAATCTACCACTTAGTCATACTTCTAAACTATTCTGTCTGAAATCCTATTACATTATTCAGGTTTTGCAAACCATTGCTTGTCATTTTTTTCCCTTGGATATTGCTTTGCCCGTTTATCTGTCTGAAATCCTATTACATTATTCAGGCTTTGTAAACCATTGTTTGTCATTTTTTTCCTTGGATATTGCCTTACCTGTTTCAAAGATTCTTGCATCAAATCAAATACTCCTCTACGTCACATATAGAATTATAATCCCAAAATTTCCTCAAGTATAATTTGTTTTAGAAAGTGTTAGATAACATCAGAGAATTCCTATGAATACCATAAAGAGGAATAATAATGAAAAGCTAACAAGAATTACTCAAAAATGTAATCAATACTTATTTACAGGAAAGAGCATAGAACCAGGTTCCCAGATTATAGAATCCAAGGGGAATGATCGGAACAAAGTATTCAATGCATTAAGAAATGGAAGACTCTTTCGTAGGGATCTCTATGGAGAAATCAAGCCATACAGTTCAGGTTTTCTTGAAGTTTCAGATCTTCATTCATTATATTGGGAACAGAGTGGAAATCCAGATGGACATGTAAGTAGTTGGATGTTTTTCTTTCTTTTTGTTCCCTAGAATTTAAGATTGCATAGAAAAGAGTGAACCAGATACCAGTCAATCTGTGTTCTTGATTTGTTGAAAATGTTCATACAGCAAAGTTACTTCATATTTCACAGCTTGTCAATAGGTCATCCTTAAATACATAAGCTATTAGGGCAATTTTGAATGCTTTTCATGTTTTTGTACCTTAATCTATACAACATACATTAGAGATCACATAAACAAAAATATTTCCTTATGCAAATAGTTTGCAAATACTAATTTTATATTTTACTTATTACATGCACCTTCTCATCGCACCTGCTTAAGCAATATTGAGATATTCTGCATGGCTAATGAAGAGGCCCAATCCACAATTGGCTCACCCAAGAGCGAAACATGTCACAACTGGATTTGAACTTAGGTATGGAGGATAAAAATTCCTTCTCTCAAACACCTGAGCTAGATCCAATTGACACTTTAAAAATGTTATTAGTATTTATTGTTTGTCACTGACAACTCCAAGATACAAATCTAGAGAAACGTGTACCAAATCTAATTTCTAGTTTGCAGAGGCTGAGGTTAGCAGGGCAAGTCAAATAGTCAACCTTATTTGTTAAATAGTATAATTTTGCAACAGCAGTCTTTTTCTCAATTTTTTCCTGTAATTGTCCTTCTGATATTTTAAATGAGCCTTGCACAATTAACTATGTCCGGCATGAGAAGATTATCTCTCTGTTGAAATACTTGTCTGAAGAGCAAACAGTGTGAACAAATTTGCAGTCATACCATAGTTCAGAATCGACTAGTTATTTTTATGAAATAGTGCTTTTTTGATTGTAAAAGGGTTATAGTTACTTCTTCTTTTGCATAATCATTAGTATTACCAATCTGGATATCCTATAGATATTATTAATATGTCTTGTTTAAGTTTAAGAATGTTTTTGATAAAAAACAATATTATGATTGTTATTCAATTATGAAACAAAAAACAAACATTCAAGAGGAATTTTCCTCATAGAGATATTAATATGTCTTGTTTACATTTTGGGATGTTTCAGATAAAAACATGATATTATGATTTTTATCCATTTGTGAAAGAAAATTCAAGGCAATATTCAGGGGGAATTTTTCTTGTAGTGGTATCTAAATTAGGAAATGCACCAGCAAAAAATTTAAAACCAAAGACTGAATATAGAGCTTACAATAATCCTTTAATAGCCCTAATACAGTTGTTCCGGTGCAAAATATGTTAAAGATGATTGATAAAGCAGGAAAGTCTATTATCATCCAACACTCAAATATATTATTATTTCACAATAGTTGATCTTTAACCTAAGAATGATATTGATCCTTTTTCAGCTCTGTTACCGCTCAAACTAGCAGGGGACCTAAAAGGGGTTTCTATAAGGGCAACAGCTAGGTGAAGGAGAACTATGGAGATTTAGCCCATTGTCACCACAACTAAGACTCCTTGCTCTTTACGGACTTTAATCAATGGGAGGATACCCGGTAGTTAGGAAGTCACTTATAAAGTGTAGATCAATAAAGAGGTGGAGTGACCTAAATGATTCCCTTTCCAGAAGAGTTTGAAGGATAGGGCTTGCTTACTCTTTAAGCAAGGGACTTGATCTTCTAGGGAGAGGGGATGAGGATTGGAGGGTTGAGGGAGAAGGATAAGACCTATAAAAGATGTTATCAATCCCTAAAATCCTTTTTGAGAACTTGATTTCTCAAGTAGTCCTTGATAAATAGGCTTTGGTGAAGAACGGGACCACACAAGGCCAAGTCGACCTAACCCAGGTTAGGGGATGGATTTTGGCAACCAATGATGCTCTTAACTTGGCCAAGGTGAGGGGAAAGGATCAAAAAAGAATTTTCTCCCAAAGAAGTCAAATTGATCCTACTAGGTTCTAGCCTTATGAATACCTAGGCAAAATTTGATCCTAGAGCTGGGGCTTGGGGTATCCGGAGATTCCACCGTCATAATTGCTTCAAATTTGGAGGAGAGCGAGGGGACACACCAACACAATTGTATCTATGAGATCAAAGTTTTCTTGTGGCTAGTTTCCTGAAAAATTGATGCCCTAGGTGACCTAATGGGGCTAGACCTAGAAAAAAAG
>APFE031119297.1:9568-48319 GCA_000404065.3 Pinus taeda | reverse complement strand
CCAACGGACGCGGCCCTCAACTAGCTCTGATACCATGTAGGAATTTACAGGGTAAGTTCCTCAGACAGAACACCAAAAGGACACCGCTCACAAACAGATCACAGATCAATACACCAGTATTTTGACGTGGTTAAACCCTCAGAGAGGGAAACAGTCCACGGCCTGCGCCAACGTGGCTACTACAGGCAATTTATTAATAAAAGAATGAAAATTTACATAAGCTTCTCTCATGCGCGGTTAACCTACAAATGACCCTCCATGCGCTTTAAATAGAATTCATGGACCAATCGGGTGTCAAGCCACGGATCAAGTGTCGGTAATACCGAGGAGAGAATGAACCGTCGGATCACTACATATCGTGACCGTCGGATTGTAAGTTACAAAATGTACAACGGTAATGAACCACACTTTACCTAACTCTATACCTAACTCTATACTAGACCAAGTTGAACTTAACTATTTCCTATGTGTCGGAATATCCTAACACAGATCTGAAGAAGAAAACCAGATTTGAAGAAGAAAACTGTGTAGAGTCCAGATCTAGGCCTTGGAGGGTAAGATCTAGATCTCTGGGGTTCATCAAAATCGTTTTCTAGCGATATTATTCAGACATTTTGCAGTCCAAGGGATTAAATTTATTTATTTTTTATTTTCAAATCTGGAAATTTCATTAGGGTTTCATTAACAAATCTGAAGCAAGTGGATTCCATAATTTTTTTTTATCTGGAGAAATTTTCAAGGGTTTCACTGATAAATCTGAGCCATAAAAATATATTGATGAAGGTTCGATTTTTTTCTAGGTTTGCTTTGGGTTTCTTGAGGTTGTTGTTGATTGCCTGGAATCACCGTTTGCGTTTTTCTTTCTTGCTGAAATTTTAATTTTTTTTAAAGAATACCCTACAACCCTTGCTGCTCTCAAACTTGCAAAGCACTGGCCTAAACCCTCAGCTTATCCATTGCTCTCCCCTCCGTCCAAGTAGTTCCAAGTTCCTTAATCTGCAGTTCTTCTTCCTATTTGCTGCTCTCACCCTTTTTCCTATCTGCAGCTCTCACTTTTCTTCCAGCCTGTAACGTCCTCCCTTCTCTCCTTTCCTTTTTGCCTGCTTCGAACTGTCCATCCAAACCGCTGCTATCTCTATGTGATCCCCTTTTCCTTCTGCGTGCTACCTCACTCACGCGTCCCAATCCTTCTCCGTCCCCCTGCGCTCTCCTTACCTCTTCGCCGTCGAGCTCCTTCCACACTGTCCCTTCCGTCCATCTACCTATCCACAACCTCTGCATGATTTCCCCTGCCCTCGGTCTTCCGTTCCGCTGTCAAGCCTGCATTCACCACAGAAAAACACTCGATTTTATTTTTTAGCTTTATGTGTACATTAGGTTAGTTCGGTTAGTTTGATTTTTTTTTTATTGTTATGTATGCATTTAGGTTTGATTTTTTTGGGGGTTTAGTTAATTTCATTCCACCATTCGATTTTTTTTTAGTTTACGCTTTTGTTTTTTGACATTTTTTTAATTAATGATTTGACTTTGTTTTGTTTTACCTTTTTTTTTTGTTTATTTTTGATTTTGTATTTTATTTTTCTTTACATTCAAAAACTATTAAAAAAAATAAAAGTAAAATCTAAAAAATTTAAAACATATAAAAAATCTAAATTTTTTTAAAAAGTTTAAATTTTGGTGATTAAGGAATTAAATTGAAGGGATTCACGTATTCACATAATTTTTTTTTAATGTGGCCTATGGCCCATTAAAATTTTAATTTATTAATCCTTTGAGTCGTTTTACGTCGGTCACATTAAAAAATGATTTTGATTTCTTCAGTTCCCATTAAAGTTATTGCATAAGGAATAATTAAAATTAAAATTTGAAGTTCCTTAGTGTTATTTGGTGATTAAATGCGTTTTTGATATTTCTCTATTGTCAAGTGCGATAAATGTGTTAAATTATATTGGCTATAGGAGAAAGTTAATTAATTCTAGATCTGAATTCCTAACTAAAATCATTTTAAATCTGGTATCTCTTGCATGTTAAAGTTTTGGGCATTTATATTGATCATTCCTGATTGTCACCATTTGTCACATATTGGACAATTGTTCTGGATAACTTGTTATTATGTAGTCTTTGGTTAAATGAAAATCACATTAAAGGCACTGGTTTGTAGTCATTTTTATTTCGTGATTGTGTCTTATTTAGCAGAGACTTGCTTTAAATTCATCAAGTTGTTCATCCTTAAAATCTCCTAGAGCTTGTGTTTCACAGGCTATCCTCATTCATTTACCTTAGGGACTACCCCCTTGACTTGTCTAGGAGAGAGTCTAAACGGAGTAAGGATTAAGAGTGACAGCCCTTACTCTGAGCATTGTTGCGGTGCCTAGACACTTTGTGCAACAATGGGGCCCATAACACTTGCGTTGGTAAAGCACCCCTCGTCTTTAGTTGTAACTTGTGTCTGTATACAGTTACACAATTCTTATTTGTATTTTCAAACACTGATGATTTCATTAATTCTTATAGAAGTGATTTAGCTTAAAGGAGGGCACCTTAAAGCATTGTGCTGTCTTGTTCTTGGTTTGATCTATGTTGTGCTTGGATTATTTCTCTCTCTAGTGTACTTGTGCTGGGGTTTATTTTTCTCTGTAGGGCTGCACCTCTTTTGGCTGCCCTACTGTTGTTTAACTCTTTCTTTGCAGAATTTGGGTTGGTTTTGGTTCTGTTTGATTCTCTTGAAAACACTTGTGAATCTCAACACTTATGAGTATTTTAGGTCATCCTTGCATGCTTTCCTACTTTCTTCACTTTTTTCGAAAAACTTTTATCCTTTATGACTTCCTTGCATCATCATGTTATGTTTGCATATTTCCAGAAAGATTTTCTCAACTCCTAAGTGAAACACTGAGGCAAATCAAAACTGTGTATTACTATGAAGTTCAAATACCTGGATATCACTCTCGGGGTAAATAATTGTTTCTGTATGTATGACGTTTGAAAGAGCTTTTCTTTATGCATTCTCATGCCCTTCACAGTTCATGATCACTTATAATTTTACATCCTAAAGATAAAATTTAAATGTGGAACATTGATGTTTTAGCCATATTAAATTTTAATCAACAACTTCAAAACTATGCTAAGTCTCCTTTCATGTTTTAACAAATCTACCACTTAGTCATACTTCTAAACTATTCTGTCTGAAATCCTATTACATTATTCAGGTTTTGCAAACCATTGCTTGTCATTTTTTTCCCTTGGATATTGCTTTGCCCGTTTATCTGTCTGAAATCCTATTACATTATTCAGGCTTTGTAAACCATTGTTTGTCATTTTTTTCCTTGGATATTGCCTTACCTGTTTCAAAGATTCTTGCATCAAATCAAATACTCCTCTACGTCACATATAGAATTATAATCCCAAAATTTCCTCAAGTATAATTTGTTTTAGAAAGTGTTAGATAACATCAGAGAATTCCTATGAATACCATAAAGAGGAATAATAATGAAAAGCTAACAAGAATTACTCAAAAATGTAATCAATACTTATTTACAGGAAAGAGCATAGAACCAGGTTCCCAGATTATAGAATCCAAGGGGAATGATCGGAACAAAGTATTCAATGCATTAAGAAATGGAAGACTCTTTCGTAGGGATCTCTATGGAGAAATCAAGCCATACAGTTCAGGTTTTCTTGAAGTTTCAGATCTTCATTCATTATATTGGGAACAGAGTGGAAATCCAGATGGACATGTAAGTAGTTGGATGTTTTTCTTTCTTTTTGTTCCCTAGAATTTAAGATTGCATAGAAAAGAGTGAACCAGATACCAGTCAATCTGTGTTCTTGATTTGTTGAAAATGTTCATACAGCAAAGTTACTTCATATTTCACAGCTTGTCAATAGGTCATCCTTAAATACATAAGCTATTAGGGCAATTTTGAATGCTTTTCATGTTTTTGTACCTTAATCTATACAACATACATTAGAGATCACATAAACAAAAATATTTCCTTATGCAAATAGTTTGCAAATACTAATTTTATATTTTACTTATTACATGCACCTTCTCATCGCACCTGCTTAAGCAATATTGAGATATTCTGCATGGCTAATGAAGAGGCCCAATCCACAATTGGCTCACCCAAGAGCGAAACATGTCACAACTGGATTTGAACTTAGGTATGGAGGATAAAAATTCCTTCTCTCAAACACCTGAGCTAGATCCAATTGACACTTTAAAAATGTTATTAGTATTTATTGTTTGTCACTGACAACTCCAAGATACAAATCTAGAGAAACGTGTACCAAATCTAATTTCTAGTTTGCAGAGGCTGAGGTTAGCAGGGCAAGTCAAATAGTCAACCTTATTTGTTAAATAGTATAATTTTGCAACAGCAGTCTTTTTCTCAATTTTTTCCTGTAATTGTCCTTCTGATATTTTAAATGAGCCTTGCACAATTAACTATGTCCGGCATGAGAAGATTATCTCTCTGTTGAAATACTTGTCTGAAGAGCAAACAGTGTGAACAAATTTGCAGTCATACCATAGTTCAGAATCGACTAGTTATTTTTATGAAATAGTGCTTTTTTGATTGTAAAAGGGTTATAGTTACTTCTTCTTTTGCATAATCATTAGTATTACCAATCTGGATATCCTATAGATATTATTAATATGTCTTGTTTAAGTTTAAGAATGTTTTTGATAAAAAACAATATTATGATTGTTATTCAATTATGAAACAAAAAACAAACATTCAAGAGGAATTTTCCTCATAGAGATATTAATATGTCTTGTTTACATTTTGGGATGTTTCAGATAAAAACATGATATTATGATTTTTATCCATTTGTGAAAGAAAATTCAAGGCAATATTCAGGGGGAATTTTTCTTGTAGTGGTATCTAAATTAGGAAATGCACCAGCAAAAAATTTAAAACCAAAGACTGAATATAGAGCTTACAATAATCCTTTAATAGCCCTAATACAGTTGTTCCGGTGCAAAATATGTTAAAGATGATTGATAAAGCAGGAAAGTCTATTATCATCCAACACTCAAATATATTATTATTTCACAATAGTTGATCTTTAACCTAAGAATGATATTGATCCTTTTTCAGCTCTGTTACCGCTCAAACTAGCAGGGGACCTAAAAGGGGTTTCTATAAGGGCAACAGCTAGGTGAAGGAGAACTATGGAGATTTAGCCCATTGTCACCACAACTAAGACTCCTTGCTCTTTACGGACTTTAATCAATGGGAGGATACCCGGTAGTTAGGAAGTCACTTATAAAGTGTAGATCAATAAAGAGGTGGAGTGACCTAAATGATTCCCTTTCCAGAAGAGTTTGAAGGATAGGGCTTGCTTACTCTTTAAGCAAGGGACTTGATCTTCTAGGGAGAGGGGATGAGGATTGGAGGGTTGAGGGAGAAGGATAAGACCTATAAAAGATGTTATCAATCCCTAAAATCCTTTTTGAGAACTTGATTTCTCAAGTAGTCCTTGATAAATAGGCTTTGGTGAAGAACGGGACCACACAAGGCCAAGTCGACCTAACCCAGGTTAGGGGATGGATTTTGGCAACCAATGATGCTCTTAACTTGGCCAAGGTGAGGGGAAAGGATCAAAAAAGAATTTTCTCCCAAAGAAGTCAAATTGATCCTACTAGGTTCTAGCCTTATGAATACCTAGGCAAAATTTGATCCTAGAGCTGGGGCTTGGGGTATCCGGAGATTCCACCGTCATAATTGCTTCAAATTTGGAGGAGAGCGAGGGGACACACCAACACAATTGTATCTATGAGATCAAAGTTTTCTTGTGGCTAGTTTCCTGAAAAATTGATGCCCTAGGTGACCTAATGGGGCTAGACCTAGAAAAAAAGGGAAAAGGGTAAAAAGAGGGTTAAAGTGATCACCCTTTTTGAGGGACTAGTGGCTAATTCACTTGGGGATGTGGACTCAAGGATAATAATGAAGAAGGATTTAGTTTCTTGTTCAAGGAGGCTCCAAAAGTCAACTTCGTCCAATGTTAGAGTAAAGAGAAGAAAAGTGACTTTCAAGCATTTATACTTCATACAAATGTTGCAAGCTTATCAAGATAACATGATCTCTAGGACATTTCATTCATCTAGCAATGGCCCATACAAAGAATAAACTAAATAGACATGTATTTCCGCATTTCGTACATGCAGCAATTAGCCCTAATCATAGCGAAATTCAAATGTATGCAGCAACAAGAAAAATAACGTTAAATTTGCACTTACAATATTAGAGAGTATATCCAACCAGCGTCACATTTGCAAATAAGAAGCTCCAAGATAGAAATAGTGTTAAATTATAGTATGTTCTATGCTTAGTGCAGTTTACTTCGATTTCTTCTTATTAGCCACTGTTTAGCAATCATATAAACATAAATTAAAACACTGATATATCATTAATAGATTGATAGAAAACAAGTCAAGACAAGAGACATCAGATGTGGAAGCTAGCTAGGGACAAACCCCAATGTGGGAAACCCTTTGATCAATTCTTCTTTAATCTTCAATAGTTTAGCAGAGAGAAATAATACAAATACATAAATCTGTAATTTTATGACAGCAGCAACAAACCCTAACTAGCAAATTCAAATCTGGTCAAACAAGATGAAATTGACCTTCAATATGCTTGGTCAATTTCCCGGTCATCTAGTCCTCCAA
This sequence comes from Pinus taeda, assembly GCA_000404065.3. Taxonomy (NCBI): domain Eukaryota; kingdom Viridiplantae; phylum Streptophyta; class Pinopsida; order Pinales; family Pinaceae; genus Pinus; species Pinus taeda. Next base: position 41,643 of record APFE031119297.1, on the reverse strand, counting down.
CAGCAAGAAGAAGCAACCCATAAATAGCCCCCAAAAAACACAATCAAATTGCAGTCAACTGAAGTCAACCCGCTGCCCCAAACTAGGGCAATCAACGCTGGTCAAACCAGAGGTTAGATTGCCTCAGTTTGCGTGCCAAAAATTGCGGCTTGCCTAGGAGAGGCTGCACACCAAAACCGCACTTCTTAAAAGTCAACGCTGTCCAAAATGTCTTGCTGCAGCTTCTGCGTCCTCCTTCCTTGCCCTTCTGCGTCCTCCTCCTTCCCACGTGTGAGCTTCTGTTCCTTGTGTGTAAACCCAATCAGCTAAGGAGAGAAGAATGTGTGTGAGATGAGATGAGTGAATAATGACTCAACCTCACTTGTATTTATATGATATGTTGGGCATGTGTGCCACACATTTCGCTGCTGGCCGACCTTGACATTTGTCAAATAAATACAAATAAATTCATCTCCATAAATACTTGTCGGAATCGGATGATCGTTAGATCAATCCTACACCTCTTGATGAGAGGAATCAAGGAAAAATATTAGCTGCCATAAATAAGATGACACAAATGGAGTTTGGCTCTAGTTGCCAATTTTAACACTCCATCTCAACTAGGGAGAACTCCATCTGCTAATTCGTCTGACCGTCGGTACTATCTCTGCCATCAAATGCACTTCCCTGCACTGCTCGGCTCTGCTATGCTCTGCTGAACTATGAAGAAGAAGAAATTATCGAGGATGTATTATACCATCCTCCACTTACTCGAAGTCAGTCCCAAAGAGTGTGTCATACCACTCTCACCGATCCCAGATCAATGGAGGTCATCCTAGCATAGGGAGTACGGTAGATACAACGATGCATCCATCGATAGTACTACTATGGTCCTTAACCCCATTTCCTTGCTCATTGATGAGATGAGAGGTACTTCCCATGAGTCCCAGACGGCATGGGTAGGATGCCTTGATAGGAGAACTAATCATCTTGTCCCTAAGTTGCCATGGGGTATCACAGGGGAAGGTTGAACCTTTCACCCTGTACATAGCGCACCACTAGGGGAGGGTGAGTCGCCCTGTGGTCGCATGTCGCTACAAGAAGTACCCCAAGCCCCCCGGAGCTCCCAGAACTCAATGTATGCATCATACACGACCCTCATAAGAGGGTCTCTCAATGACACCAAGTTGTTCTCGGAAAGTCAAGAATTTGACCTTTCCCGGGGGCTTTGTCAAAATGTCGGCGACTTGCTCATCTGTACCGATATGTTGGAGCCTTATTGCTCCCCTCTGCACCATATCTCAGATATAGTGGTACATGATATTGATATGCTTGGAGCGATCATGAAATACAGGATTTTCTGATAAATGAATCCCGCTCTGGTTGTCACATAGGATCACGGTAGTATCCAATGTAAATCAAACAACTCACTGAAGAGCTTCTGCAACTAGACCATCTCACAAGAGGCCATACTTGCAGCAATGTACTCTGCCTTAGCGGTGCTCAAAGCCACCAACTTCTACTTCCTGCTCATCTAGGATATCGAGGCAGATCTCAAAGAGAAACAACACCTAGAAGTGCTCTTTCGGTCCACCACACTGCCTGCCCAATCAACATCGGTATATCCATGTAGTCTCACATCTCCAGCAGTGTATCTCAACCTATGAGTGATTGTGCCACGAAGGTATCTCAACAGATTCTTGGCACCAATCCAATGTGTGTGGTGAGGCTCAACCATATGTTGACTCAACGTGTTGACTGCAAAACATATATCTTGACGGGAGTTCACCAAGAACATCAATGCTTCGATGAGTTGACGATACTCAGTAGCATTTTGTAAAACAGGTCCGACAACACTACCGCCTAACTTCTTGAAGTCAAGCTCCATCGGGGTAGTCACGGGCTTGCAGTCCACCATACCGAATCTCTCCAATATTTTCACCACATATTTTCCTTGAGATAGGAAAATCTCCCTTGGATTTTGCCAGACTTCTAGTCCTAGGAAATAGTGCATTAGTCCTAGGTCCTTCATCTCAAACTCAAAAGCCAACTCCCTCTTACATTTGTGAATGAGAGGGTCTGCAGCTGTCAGAAAGAGGTCATCAACGTACAACACTAGTATGAGAGGTTTGTCATCTTCAACTATAAGGTAAAGGTTAGGGTCGGCTTCACTCCTAGTGAATCCCAGCTTCATCAAGTAGCTAGCGATCCTCTCATACCATGCTCGGGGTGCTTGCTTCAGTCCATAGAGGGCTTTCTTCAACCTGCACACGTGAGATTCTCGATTATGAATCTCAAATCCTTCGGGTTGTTCCACGTAGACTTCCTCTTTGATAGAACTGTGCAAGAACGCTGTCTTGATAGCCATCTGATGAAGGTTCCATCCTTGCGAAGCAGCAAGGGCTATGATCGAGTGGATGGTGGTATATCGGGTAACAAGTGCAAATATCTTGTCATAGTCTATACCTTCTTTCTGAGAGAAGCCATGAGCGACAAAACGAGCCTTATACTTTTTAGCATTTCCATCAGCGCCATGCTTTATCTTGTAAGGCCATTTCGACTTGACAATTGCTTTGTCCTGGGGTCTGGGGACCACATCCCAGACATCGTTCTTCATGATGGACTCATATTCCTCAGTCATAGCATCCATCCATACTTGATGCTTGACAACTTCTGCGAATTGTTGATTTGGGGTAGCATCGGATGTGCTCTAGCCATGAAATTTGGTGGAGAGGTTGGAGCACATGAGATCTTCAATACCCAGAAAGGGTTTGGTAGATTCTAAGCAGTGCAGGAGATATTGAAATAATTAATATTTTTAATGGAGTTCCTAAGTCTCAACTTAGGGAAAATAAAATATTAATGGGAATTAATATGAAACTGTGTTAAAATGGTCCAAAAGACATGGATCAAGCCAGATCTAATCTTAATCGTTGATTAGGGACTTAATCTCGACCGTTGATATGTCAATAGGAAAAGAATAAGAGGAGGCTTGAGGGTCACTTGGAGAGTACACCAGAGTGATCAATTATTCTATTCTCTAGAGCGGGGTTTGCTAAGAGAGATAAAATTAGTGATTGAGAGTTTCAGCTGAGGGGCATTGAGTACAGAGAGACAGAGAGGCAAAGATAGTGCCAGGAGAGTAGCGCAGTAGACAGGGAGAGTGACGTAGAGCCAGCCAGGGCTCATGCAGGGCCACGTAGAGGCAGTCGAGAGTTGCACAGAGCCTCAGAGAGGCCAGCGTTGCTGACGCAGAGGGCCAGAAGGCTGACGCGGGCCCATACGGGATGACGCAGGGCTAGCGCTGGGCAGAGAGGGGCTAACGCACTCCAGAAAAGGCTGACGTTGGGGTTTCTGGGGCAAATTGGTGCTGAGGAGTTGTCAGAAGGATTATTCGGGGTTTCAGCCAGGAGATTTGTCGCAAACTGAGAGGTATTACTGCCAAGGAAATTCTTTGTTGGTTAGGCTAATTTCGGCACCCAGATTGTACTATGATATTGCTTAATAAGAAAACCCTCAGATAGCTACATCGATTTTCCCACATTGGGTTTTTTCGGGGACATTGGTCCAAAAATAATGGTGTCATATGGTGTGATTGTTTCTGTTTCCTTCAGTTGTTGATCTGTAATATGTTGAGCATGCACTAGTGTTTATTTTCAGTATTTACATTGTAAATAACTTGTTAAGTAACATAACAAGTACGTAGGAACAAATCAGATAAAGTGCATGGAGGGTTTCTAACAAGTAGACTTAGAAACTTCAACATGGTATTAAAGTGTGATTGCAGATGACAGGAGGACTGAGGACATCAGCCGAGTAGAGCAACAACAGCGGAAAACAACTGTCCCGAGGTGATAAAAGCTGTTTCTAGCAGAGCAACAACAAGGGAAGGGTGACGCAGTGCCTGCGTCATCAAGGGTGAGCCAGGAAGAGGTAGTGCAGAGGCTAAGGAAGGCAAAGGGAGCCTCACGCAGAGCCACGTAGAAGCAGGGAGGGCTGACATAGTTGGCTGAGGAGGCTGGGTTGTTGGTGCCGGGATTGCACAGAGCCTAGGAGCTCTCACCTTCAGGTTGTTGGGGTTTAGAAGGCTGTGGGAATATTGCAGAGTGGAGCTGGTGAGGTGTTTTAGTCAGAATAGTACCTGACAGAGCAAGGCCAAGAGGAGGGAGTTGCTACCGAGGAACCTAGATCAGTGGTGCGGTTGCACAAAACGATCATAGTAGGGGGCATCTCGATAGCGACATAAGGATTTCCAGGAGGGAAATCAGGACTCAGAGGGAGTCCAGAAGAGAACTTCCAGACGGGAAGTAGAGACTTGGAGGAGTCGAACAGAGAACTTCCAGGAGGGAAGTAGAAGAGCATCATGGCACTACACGGAGCGTTGAACTTCGCAGTCTGGAAGGCCATAATCTTATCCGTACTTGACAGAAATCGTGTCAAGAACTTCGCCTTGAAGGTTATAGCTATCCCAATCAACCCCAATGATAACGACAAGTATGAGGAGGCAATGGCAAGGGCCAAGAGCATCATCCTTGATGGGGTCAAGGACCATGTAGTACCACACATTGCCGAGAAGGAAACAACATATGAGATGTGGGAGGCCCTCAAGAAATTGTACCAGCATACTTCTATGGAGAGAAGGATGTTACTAGGAAATTAGTTGAGGTCGTATCAGATGAAGAAGGGAGAACCGATTGACATCTTCTTTGGAGGACTGAATGAGATCCAAGATCAATTGACTGCTATAGATGCCACGCCGGATCAGGAGTTGATGGTGAGGACAACCCTGAATGCTGTCTTAGAAGACTGGGAGGTAATTGTCCAGAGTAGCAGAGGGACTCTTCCACCTTGGGATGAGATGTGGGCGGCTCTTTGCCAAGAAGAGATCAGACGACAGTGGAAGACGGGTAGCAGCAGCAAGGGGATCAAAGTCAAGCAGGAGGAGGAAGATGTTGCCCTAACATCTGAGGAAATGCAGGAGAAGCAGAAGAAGAAGGATCTCTCCAAGATCAAGTGCTTCCACTGTGGGGAGTTGGGTCATTATGCGACCCAATGTCCAAGGAAGAAGAGTAAGGGAGAGTCTTCCGAGACTAAGGCAGCACCAGCAAGGGCAGAGAAGGAAGTTTTGACAGACGATGATTGTGCCATGAGTGCAAATGAGCCACTTGAGAAGAAGTGGGGAGACATCGAGTTGTAGTTAGGCGGACTACAGGGGATGAGGGGCAGGATCCTCGAGGTACCCAGTGTCTTGGATTAGACCTTGCTACGGGAGCCCCAAAGAGTAGTAGGACTGGTTGATTCAGGTAGAGACGAATGCGGATGGAGCGGCAAAGAGAGCTACAGTGCAGGGGTCCTGAGACAGCGCGAGGCTAGCAGGTTGCAACAGTGCGAGAGGCACAGGAGTGTTGCACAAGTGCAGGATGGCATAGAGAGGTGTGCAACGGTGCGAGATGCAAGAAGTTGTTGCAGCAACGTAGAGGTTAGAGAGGGAGCACTTGTCAGTGGCAGAGGGAGCTTCAGCATCAGTGGGTGTCTCTAGCCCAACAGGGAGGTTAGATTGGGAGTTCAGTTACTTACTTCTCAGTAACTGAGTTGCAGTGCAGCAGTGCGCAACACGATGCAGCATGATGAGAGGAGGTGCAAAGCGGATGCAATGCCGGGAGAAAGGACCCATAGCAACACAGATGCAAAGGGAGCTATCGTACAGATGTAGCAATGGCAGTGGCAGAACCATGGGTAGCAGTACAGGATGCAGCAGTGCAGAGGATGTTGGGCAGGAAGGCCTAGCATCATCACAGGTACTGATGCCGGATGATCAGAGTAATACTTAGTGAGGAGTATTGCTAGAGCACAATCCTCGCTAAGAGGGAGTGTTGATTTGGGGTAGCATCGAATGTGCTCTAGCCACGAAATTTGGTGGAGAGGTTGGGGCACATGAGATCTCCCATACCCAGAAAGGGTTTGGGCAGATTCTAAACAGTTCAGGAGAGATTGAAATAATTAATATTTTTAATGGAGTCCCTAAGTCTAAACTTAGGGAAAATAAAATATTAATAGGAATTAATATAAAACTATGTTAGAATGGTCCAAAAACATGGATCAAGCCAGATCTAATCTTAGCTGTTGAGTAGGGACTTAATCTCGACCGTTGATATGTCAACTGGAAAAGTATAAGAGGAGGTTTGAGGGTCACTTGGAGAGTACACCAGAGTGACCAGTCATTCTATTCTCTAGAGCGGGGTTTGCTAAGAGAGATAGAATTAGTGATCGGGAGTTGCAGCGGAGGGGCATTGAGTACAGAGAGACAGAGAGGCAGAGATAGCACCGAGAGAGCAGCGCAGTAGCTCGGGAGAGTGACGCAGAGCCAGCCAGGGGTCACACAGGGCCACGTAGAGGCAGCCGGGAGCTGCGCAGAGCCTCAGAGAGGCCAGCATTGCTGATGCAGAGGGCCAGAACGCTAATGCAAGGCCTCCTAATGCTGACGCAGACCCATACGGGGTGACGCAGGGCCAACGCTGGGCAAAGAGGGGTTAACGCAGTCCAGAAAAGGCTAACACTAGGGTTTCTGGGACAAATTGGTGCTGAGGAGTTGCCGAAAGGATTATCCGAGGTTTCAGCAAGGAGATTTGTCTCAAACTGAGAGGTATTACTGCCAAGGAAATTATCTGTTGGGTAGGCCAGTTTCGGCACCCAGATTATACTTTGATATTGCTTAATAAGAAAACCCTTAGATAGCTGCACCAGTTTTCCCACATTTGGTTTTTCCAGGGACATTGGTCCAAAAATAATGGTGTCATATGGTGTGATTGTTTTTGTTTCCTTCATTTGTTGATCTGTAATATGTTGAGCATGCAATAATGTTTATTTTTAGTATTTACATTGTAAATAACTTGTTAAGTAACATAACAATTAGGTAGGAATAAATCAAATAAAGTGCATGGAGGGTTTCTAACTAAGTAGCCTTAGAAACTTCAACACAAACGATGAAGGCTCATTTTGAATGATTGTGCTCATGATGGTCAAGTATCCTTGATACTTGGCTGGCTTCTTACTTTCCCAGAAAGTCCCTTTGGGTGCAATGTGTCCTTCGACATCATCAAGTGTCCCCCTGAGCCATGAATGCCTCTTCCTAGAAGAGGAAGGTTCTTGCAAAGGGGGATCAATAGGATCCATAGGTTCTTCTACATCGGGCATTGTCTCATCTTCCTTTTCCTTTGGTTTCCTGGTGTCAGCTTCTCCAAATTTCCTTAGTATAGGAGGATTGTCAACTTTGCTAAGAGCCATATCTTCATCAAAGGTGACATCATGGCTAATCTCGACATCCCTTTGACTAGCCACATAGATTCTATAGCCCTAAGTATTTTCGCTATAGCCCACGAAGATTCCTTTCTTTCTAGATGCACCCAATTTATTCTTTTTCTCTTTCGGCCAGTGTTACTTGGGAGCGGGAGCGAAAGCGGGGAGCGGGAGCGACACTTTCAGAAGATCCCGGTTTGGGAGCGAATCTTGGAGCGATTTTTTAAAAATATATATATTTTTTATATTTTTTAATTTTTGATACATATATGTCAACAAAAACATGTAGAATGATGAATTAGATATAAAAAACATAAAAACATAGAATGATCATTGAACCATATCACATCAATCATCTAGAAGCTATAATCTTCATCAACCATGTCCACAAGTTAGTAACATACATATTACAACTGCAACATATTGAGTATCGTGAATCATGATTCATCAAATTCAATCTTAAATATTCAACTTCAAGCTTTCAAAATTGAAAATTCAATATATAACATTTATCATCATTGATCACCAAAGTTGTACTTGTAAGCTAAGCTTAACCATTACAAGAAATAATATCTTAGATATTTCTAAGTTCTAACTGTTAACATGAAATGAAATGTTATAAAATGAATTATGAATAATGAAATGAAATGAAACAACTTTAGTTTTTCATGAAGCATCATATTCATAATTCACAATCATTACCAATGAGTTATAATTGCCAACTTCAAACTTCAAACTTTCATTGTCACAGTCATATATTGTTTACAAAAAATATCATTATGATATGAGAGAGTCAAGGACTCAAGACTCAACAGTTATGAAAACTTATAGAAACTAGAAAAGGCAATTAAACTGTAAATCTACATGTGGCCCTTGCCACGAGAGTCTCCTGTATGAGCAAGTCGTGGTGGTTTTCTAGGAGTCTCCCGCACAGACTGACGACCAGAACTAGAAGGCACATGCCCTCCACGTGAGGGTGTAGATGGAGGTGGCGACAGCAAAGGAACAAGACTCGGAACTCGAGCATTGCTACTAGATGGTGGAGGTGGCATGGCTGCTACAGTTGCTTCATCTTCATCCCTTATAAGTTCCTCTTCTAGTTCTTCAAGATGTATAGTGCCAGCCTCCAAATTGTCATCCTTTGGGTGGTTGTCCCAAATTTTATATGTGGGATCCTCATAAGCCTGATCACAGTAATGATTCAACAACCTCAAGTTGTAGTGCACATAAACCAAGCTTTCTGCCTGGTTTTCATTGAGTCTGTTTCTTTTCACATTATGTATGAAGCTGTAAGTGCTCCAAGACCTCTTTGTAGAAGAAGTATTTACAACCTATGATAGAACTTTTTTTGCCAATTTTGGCAAAAGTCCCGGGCTGCCATATGTTTCCCACCATGTGAGAGAATCAAATATGTCTCTGTCTTCCATTGCATGGAAGGTACCAAACAAACCAGTGCCACTGAAGTATCTGCCTATTTCAAGGCGCACAACTGCACATTCCTCCCTGTCAGGTATCAACTTTTCTAATGCATCCAAATATCCTCTAGTTACCTCTACATCTAAATGGGGTTCGGTCCTAATCCCACCCCCTAGTGCAGGTTCGCCCAACCAAGATGTAGAGTAGTATTTTGGCGTAAGGATATACGTCAAGTAATGTAGTGGAATATTAAGTTTATTCCACCGTACACACACACAATCGTGAATCAGTTTGTACAAGTCGGGATCTTTGTTATGAACAATATCTTTTATTTGCCCAACATGGTATTCATCTGCTCATACACCTCGCCAATCACTGGTTTATCTGTATCTGCAAATCGAATCATGTGATAAATGGGCTTGGTGAAATCCAATACTTGCCTCACACTTGACCAAAACATACCATCAAGAGCGGCCTCCTCCACCAGTTCAAAACCTCATCTGTCAGTTGCATTTTGTAGCCCTTTCCTTTAATACCTTCCAGTGTGGACTTGATACCATGCTAGCCAATGACTCTCTTACCTTCAAAAGGCGCCTGAAGGTGAGGTAATAGCTACCAAATCTAGTCTTCGCAATCTTCAACAACTCCAATCTTGAGTGACTGCGGAAAAGGCCATGGGTATTGCTATGATTTGTAATAAATTTGATCATTTGTTTGCCTTTCTTGTACAAATAACCAATCCATTTGTATTGTTCATTTTTGTTCTTAACAACATCATGCATCAAAAGGTTCAATGTGTGAACCAAACACCCAGACCAAAATATGTTGCGGTATTTATCCTCAGTAATTGCTCCCGCTGCCTTACAATTAGGAGCATTATCAGTGATGACTTGGATGACATTGTATGGCCCAATACGGTCAATTGTTTCAAGTAATGCTTCTGCAATGTTGATGGCGGTCTTGAACTTGTCTGAGTAATCATATGCATTTAGAAAGATGGCCCCACTAACAGACACAGCAAGAACACTTATCAATGGCTTGCCTTTTTACATTTGTCCATTCATCAGATATAATGGACACCCCATGGTCAGTCCAAGAACTTGTCATTCTATTAAAAAAATGTGATATTTTTTCTTTTTCATGATCAAGTCCAACGGTTCTTGCCTTGTCATACCCAGGGCTCTTGTATCCTTTAGGGGCATCATTTATGGCAAAAACCATTTCGTGCCAATAAGGTGAGTGAAGAACATTGAATGGTATCCCACATGCATAGAGAAACTTATAAAATTTTGAATCCACATCATTCCTACACCCCTCATCAAGGAAATCTGATATGGTTCTATGCCTTAAAGCTGGTGACCTTATGCCTCCATATCCACTGCCTTGGGAGGATGCTGAAGGAGTTCCTTGTGCTTGTGATTGTGAGCTTGGTTCAAAGAAATCCCTTGATTTTTTAGATTTGTATTGGGCTTCCTCCTCTTCCCTTATGTATTTGTCTCTATCTACTGCTGACACAGCTGCACAAGTTTTGATTCCTATTTGTTTATCTCCGTCCCATGGCCTTTTCCTATAGAGGTGTTTTCTAGCACGGGTGTATGAACCCGTGTAATTATTGTTGCAATGGGGGCAATGAAATTTAGTGGTTCCACCCCCTTTCCCTGCTTCAGGCCTGTTAACAATTTCCACAATGGGGTTTGGTCTTGTTTAGTTTTTTGAGAGTCATGTTCACCCTCCTCCAGCTCCTCCTCACCAGGGTTTTCATCAAATCCACTTTCTCCAGCTTCTTCATCCCCCTCTTCATTTTGGCCCCTCCGTTTTCTACTCTCCAGCACCATAATAACCAGAAAAGGGACCAAGAAGAAGAACATGCCAAGAAATATAACCAGGTCCATGATGTTTGATATTTGTAGGCTTTTGAATCTGCAAAATTTAATGGGAACGGGAATGAGTCTTGAGAAAATTAAAAATGTATTTAGTTTTACTATTTATTAATTTAATTTATTTAGATTCATGATTCATTTACTAAATAAGTTATACATTTACTAAATTACTACCTAAACTAAACTAAATTACTAAATTACTAAGTAACTAAAACCTAAACTACTAAATTAATAAGTTACTGACCTCCTTGCAGGCTTGCTCCTTGCTCCTAGGTGCTCGCTTCTCGCTCCTCATCGCTCCTTTGCACAATCTCCTTGGCTCTCCTCAACTCATTCAAGTCACAATGAAATACAAAATGCCCCCCCAAGCCCTTATAAAACAATTTTTTTTTTTTTTGTTAAATTAATTTTTTTTTGGTGTTTGCGATTTTTTTTCGCCTTTTTCGCTCTTGGCGGCGTGCGCGTCGCTCCCGGAGTGAAAATGAAAAGCCCAAGAGCGATCGGGACTGATCGCTCCTAGGCTTTAATTTTCGCTCCGGGAGCGATGCTCCCGAAGTCGCTCCCTATTTTAGCAGGGAGCGCAATTTTTTTTATCGAGAGCGCGCTCCTGAGCCGTTCCAGCCAGAGCATGGATGGAGCGGGTTCCGGGGGGGGGGGGGGGGGGGGCCCCCCCGCAACTCTGCTTTCGGCACATGAAAATATACAGGACTTCCAAAAATTCTAAAATGAGATACCTCAGGTTTCTTACCAGTGAACATTTATTCGGGAGTCTTGGAGCCCAAAGCTTGATGAGAGCATCGGTTTTGCACATATACGACAGTATTCGCAGCTTCGGCCCATAGAAACTTCGAAAGACTTTGGTCATGGAGCATAGCATGGACAACTTCCATAATCGTATGATTCTTCCTTCCGCCACACCATTTTGCTCAGGAGTATATGGTGTTGTAGTCTCCCTCTTAATGCCAACCTCTTTGCAAAAGTCATGGAACTCAATGGATTCATACTCAGTCCAATTATTAGTCCTTAAGATCTTGATCTTTTTTTCGGTTTGATTCTCGATCAAGGCTTTGAAGTGACGAAACCAGGAGAACACTTCATCCTTCTTTTTCAAGAAGTATATCCAAGTCTTGTGAGAATAATCATATGTACAAGTGAGGTAATATAAATATCCTCCCAAGGAATTCACAGGCATCATACTAGATATGTCAGAGTGAACCAAATGCAATATATCAAAGGTCTTGCTATGGCTTGAGGGGAATGGTCCCCTTTTGAGCTTTCCTTCAGCACATCCAAGACATACACCTTCTTGCTCTAATTTGAACTTGGGCGTCCTGGTTACCATTTGTCTCACATTGGGTAGAGCTTTATAATGAAGGTGGGCAAACCTCCGATTCCATAGTTCGGATTGAAGAGATGTGTCACAAGTCACGACACCCAATGGACTTCCTTTGACATGATATAAAGAGTCAACCCGAAACCCAAGAGTGAAAGCATCTTTGAAATTCTTTTTCCATACACGTACCTTGCCATCGACGAAGGCCACCTTGTAGCCTTTGTCTTCCATTGCTGAAAGGGACACCAGGTTCTTTTGAGATCAGGTACATATAGGACTTCTTGTAAGTGAATTGTATTACCCTGATTCAATTGAAGAGAGACATTCCCTATGCCTTTCACTAGATATTTGGAGTTGTCCCCAAGAACAATTTCCAAGTTGGTCTCCTTCTCTATCAGATTAGAGAGAGCTTCTTTGTAACCAATGAAGTGCCTTGAGGTACCACTATCAATAAGCCAATTTCCCAGTGAGTCCGGGGGAGCAGCAGTAGAGAGGGCCGCTGGTAGATAATATTCATCTTGCTTATTGTTAACAACATTAGATTCATACCTGGAGTTTCTTGCCTTCTTGGAGGGTTGACCATTTCCTTGATTTCCGTCATTCCTCTTTCCTTGCCATTGAACCTGCCGTTCCTTTGATTGTTGTTGGAGTTGCCTTGGGAGTGATTTTGATCATCGTCATGAGATGTGTCCTTTCTATCAGGGCACTCCCTCACATAGTGGCCAATTTTGTTGCAAATGTAACGTCTACCTTTCCTTCCACCTTTCGGCCCGACCTTTCCCTTAGATTTTGCCCATAATTATTTCTCCTTTTAGCTTGAGTGGAGAATGCAGCGGGATTGCCTCTAAGTGTAGGCATTTCCTGATCTTCCATCCTTGTTTCTTCTTGAATGCATCTCGCCATTAGTTCCTCAAATCCTGGGATTACATTATTGTTGAGAAGAGCGGTTCTGAATATATACCATTTAGATGGGAGCCCTCCGAAAGTTGTGATGGTCAGTTCCCCGTCAGGAATGACTTCCTCAACGATAGGAGATCATTCTTGATCTCGGTGATCCTTAAGAAGTAGGCTTGCATATTCTCATCTTTGCCCTTTTTAATTTCCTTCAGCTTATTTCTAAGGAACAAAACTTGATTTGCATCACTAACTTTAAATAGGCTTACCAGTCTATCGTAGATTTCATTGGAGGTGGTCAATTTAAAAAATGCAGGCTACCAGGCACTTGTCGATAGAGTCCCGGATGATCTTCTTTGCTTTGACTTCTCCCCTAGTCCACTTGTTCCTAGCAGCAACTGATGCATTTGATGGAGGCTCAATGATTTTGCCTCTCACATTGTCCAACACTTCCTGCTCTTCCAATGTTAGATCGAGAGACATCTTCCATCTGTGATAGTTAGACTTCTCACAGAGCTTGTCTTTAGTGGGGAAGTGTGATGAAGACTCCATGAAGCTTTTAAGATTGCTTCAACAACCTTCGGTGATTGCTCTTGCTTGGGCTTTGTCTTCACCTCAACTCTGATACCATGTTAAATTATGTATGTTCTATGCTTAATGCAGTTTACTTCGATTTCTTCTTATTAGCCACTACTTAGCAATCACATAAACATAAAGTAAATGCTAATAGAACATTAATAGATTGACAGAAAACAAGTCAAGACAAGAGACACCAGATGTGGCAGCTAGCCAGCGACAAACCCCAATGTGGGGAAACCCTTTGATCAATTCTTCTTTAGTTTTCAGTAGTTCAGCAGAGAGAAATAGTACAAATACATAAATCTATAATTTTATGACAACAACAACAAACCCTAACCAACAAAGTCAAATCTGGTCAAACAAGATGAAATTGACCTTCAATATGCTTGGTCAATTTCCCGGTCATCTAGTCCTCCAACAACAAGAAGAAGTAGCCCATAAATAGCCCCAAAAAGACACAGTCAAACTGCAATCAACTGAAGTCAACCCGCTGCCCCAAACTAGGGCAGTCAACGCTGGTCAAACCAGAGGATAGATTGCCTCGGGTTGTGTGCCAAAAATTGCGGCATGCCTAGGAAAGGCTGCCACACCAAAACCACACTCCTGAAAAGTCAACGCTGTCCAAAACTTCTTGCTGCAGCTTCTGCATCCTCCTTCCTTGCCCTTCTGCGTCCTCCTTCCCACGTGTGAGCTTCTTTTCCTTGTGTGTAAACCTAATCAGCTAAGAAGAGAAGAGTGTGTGTGAGATCAGATGAGTGAATAATGACTCAACCTCACTTGTATTTATATGATATGTTGGGCATGTGTGCCACATATTTAACTGCTGGCCGACCTTGACAATTTGTCAAGTAAATACAAATAAATTCATATCTCCATAAATACTTGTCGGAATCGGATGATCGTTAGATCAATCCTACACCTCTCGACGGGAGGAATCAAAGAAAAATATCAGCTGCCATAAATAAGATGACCCACATGGAGTTTGGCCCTAGTTGCTAATTTTAACAAATAGCCCAAATCCATACATCAAAATTCATCCATCATTTAAAATAACACTCCAAGGAAAAAGTGCGAAGTTCTCTAAAGGTAGAGAGGTCCCAAGTCCAGTGATGATACAAATGAATCCAACTAACTCCTATTTATACACTAATTAGGAGTTCGATTTAGCTAATGAGCCTACATTAGCCCCTAAAATAAAATACTGTGCAAATGACCTAACTTTGGTGACAAGCCCACCAAACTAACTCACAAATGAAAGTAAGCCTCTCAAGAGGACAAATGATAATCTATGCATGTCGTAGGGCCCTCTAAGAGGCCTAATGAGGTCCATGGGTGCCACAATGAAGAATAGGATCCTGAAAAGCAATGGACAAGGGGTTGGCCCCTTGTAATAATCTGTGGTGCTCCAAATGACTGTGGGGGCACCCAAGTGTCCTCATGGGTCTCCAAACAAATCGAAGATGCCTGTAAGTTGCCCTCAAGTGCTAGGATGATAATCTAGGAGATGCCACATCATCATGGAAGTCCTGGATCATTTGCCAAGTGTATGGTGTAGATCTGGGGCTAGCTGGGCATGATGGATAACGTGCATCCTCCTCGTCCAATGAGTGAACCACGATCAATCTTTGAATGGCTGTGGGGATCCATGAAGTGCAATCTGCTGCTGTAGGGGCCCATGGCTCTCAACGCTCACCCTATATGTGCCAATGTAGCCCTTTGGAAGATTAGGGCCCCATATAGGGAAACCAAACCCCAAATGGAAACCATCTGCAATCCTTCATAAGATCCAATGCGTCCCCTAGGCTTCCAGTACGACAAGTCATTAGAGAAATCGAGCAGATGAGCTTACCTAGTCATGGACCACAAGTGGGGACTTCATAATGGCCTGCCCTTCCATAATGGGTTTCAAGATGTGCTAATGTCTCCTAAACTCCCAATGGGTTTAACCAAGTGCCCTATTAGGTGGTTTCTACTTCTAAAGGGGATAATGTAGTCAAGGTACATCCGTCAAAAGTGGTGGCATGTGGCAGATAGGTGAATAAGGTAGGGAATGAGAGGGCAACCTTGGGTCACATGCTGGGGCACAAGGGTAGCTAATAAGAGGGAAGCCCACACTTGGGTTTATAAGGTGTAGGAGGGAGCAATCGTGGTTCATGAGGTGCCCAAGCCTTGTTTTTTCCACCATTCTTTATATGCCTTTTGCCTTTTTATGATTTTGTTTGATTAATTTCTCGGGGTTCAAGGGGTTAGAGGATGATGTATAAGATATATCAGTTAACTTCCCCCTTTAAGGTGGGGCAATTCATTGCCCACCTGGGGTTTGGACAATCATGGGTTTCTATATGATGAGGAAGGTTCATAGAACCTGTTGGAACTACGGTGATGTCCATGATGATGGGGTAGAGCTTCATGTAATGGCTTTTGCCCACCTGCTAAATGTTTTTGTCCCGACCTTTTTTGCATTTTGTGGTACTTTTCCTATTGAATGGTGCCATGTATACTTTTGACTTTCTTTTTCGCTGCATCAATCTCCGAGCTTCATTACAAGCCATGACACAAGGTGTGGGCAATGGGAAGGGGTGAGATGGAGGAATGTGGACCCGATGGAGGAATGTGGACCCAGGTGGGAGAAATGATGAAAGGGATAATAATGAATGGAAACGGGGTAATATAAGCAGATAAGGGAGCGGGACCACACAACCAAAATCGGGGTTTCCCATGAAATACCATCTCTAGAGCCAAATGGTCAGTAAAAGAGATCACATGGGACTAGAATCCAAGGTTAATGCCTAAAAGGGATCTAGGGGACAAGAGCACATACCTAGCCCATTCTTTCCACCGAATCCCCCCATTAATCCATGCTCAGAAGTGTCCATGATAAGCAAACTACAATACTCAATTCAAAATGACAAGGCATACCTTTAGATTCGAGAGGCCCACCTTCAAACATACGATCATGGCAGATGGGCGAGGGACCACATGGCCGCCTCAAGTGGTGGAGAAATGGCACAATGAGCCTGTCGATGGCTGCAAGGGGTTACTGGTTGCCGGCTGAGGACCATCTTGGAGAAATTTTTTCTCCTAGGGATATTACCCACAAAATGGTGGGTAGCAAGCTCAAAGGATTAACTCACTATGGTAATTGGGAATTAGTTAATGAGATAAAATCTTCCATTGTGGAAGAGAAATGAAAAAAGCAAAACGATGAAATAGGCCACATCTAATTCCTATATCGGCACCCATTTTTTGTTTGTTTAAAAATTGTGCAACATTATATGTCGTTATGAGCTCATTCCTTTTTTTGTGAAGGCATTTACGAGTATATAATTATTATATTGCTAATGTTTGTAATGTCCCAAATGGAACAATTTTGGGTTTTCTTGAAATTCTAACTCAGAAATACTTGAAATAAAAATTTCATTCATAAACAGAAGATTTCCATGTAAAATTTAACAACATAGAGCATGCAAATAACGATAATGAGCAGAAGGAAATCTCAACTTTATTTATAATATATAAACTAGGGTTTTACATGTCAAAACAACTGATATCGCTGAGATAGCACTGGCCTCAAGAATCTGCTCAAATGTTGCTCTAGCCCTCCACCAAAACTGAACTGAACTGCTACTGCTAAGCTCTCCTGTGAATTTTGGATGAATTCACCAAGGGGAGATGGGTGCTCGCCCAATCTCACTAAATCACTTGAGGGTTTCCGTCCTTGGGCTATTGCTGAAGTAGAGAACTGGGTTCTCATACCTCTCCACAAGAAGAAAATACAAATCCAAGATATCTTATAATGGCCTCCTCCTCTTTTATAGATTCGATGGACCCCTATTTTATTATTATTTTAATCATGGAGCAGTTTTCCCTCTTTTATTTCAATTAAAATATTATTTTTAATGCGGGAAAAGGGTAAATTGGCCACCATGTCTCCTCAGGTCACTAAAACTCATAGCTAACCATCCCATCATGTAGATCTTCTCGTTCCGGTTCTAAGGAGCTATTACATTAAGGCGTTCTGTCAAGTATTCCTCCCAGAATGCCACCTTAAGCGTAAATAATTGAGTTAGGCCCAATAATAACTCTGTTTTTTGAAAGTTGTCAGAATGCATCATAACGAAAGGCAAACTGTTCGGATGATGTAATATACCAAGCGAATGCCATTGGACCTCATAGAAAATACTCAAAACCCCTCCAAAAGCCCATGGGCCCATTGATGACACCAACTTGCACATATGACTTGTTTGTCCCCAACTGTGAAAGTCCATCCTAACCATGTCATAAGGAACACCAGAAAAAGGAACATTACAATGTTGCCTTCATAGAAATTTTGCTTCTTTTCGAGATTTGTTAAAATTGGCAACTAGGGCCAAACTCCATGTGGGTCATCTTATTGATGGCAGCTGATATTTTTGTTGGATCCCTCTCATCAAGAGGTGTAGGATTGATCTAAAGATCATCTGATTCCGATAAGTATTCATGAAGATATGAATTTATTTGTGTTATGGGACAATTCGTCAATGTCGTCCAGCAACCAAATAAACCCCACAAGTGCTCAACGTTTTAGTATAAAAGGAGATGACTTGAGAGTCATTCCACACATACTCATCTCTCTTGATCTCTCCTCTCCACTTGTTTGGGTTGTCCTCTGTCAAGGAGGACGTAGTGGAAAGGGTCTTCCAAGAAAGCCCTAGACACATTTAACTAAAGAGCCCTAGCCACAGTCTTATGAGGAGATATATTCGCAGGTAAGAGGAGACCTAAACACAACTCAAGGAAACCCCTATACGCTGTCAAGAGGGATCATATTCGCAGCTCAAGGAGGAAGCCTAGTTGCTGTCCAAATAGGGAGATCTAGCCACAGTGAAGGAGGCCTATACACAGTTGAAGGAGAAGCCCTAATGCGCAGTCGTAAAGTTCCCTAGCTGCAGGTCAAAGGTGCCTTAATCTACTCTTAAAGAGAGGCCCTAATCCATTGTAAAGAGAGCTCCAAAACATAGCTAAAGGGAGTCCCTAGTCCGCAGTCATAAAGGAGACTAGGACACTGTCAAGGATGGTCCTACTTGCTGTCAAGAAAGCTCCAATACGCAACAAACCGGGAGTCCTAATTCACTGTCCCAAGAGGCCCTAAATCCGATGTCCGAAGAAGCTCTATATTTGCAGTCAAAGAAGCCTAAAGCCACTGTCAATGGAGCCCTAATACTCAGCTATGTAAAGACCCTAAGACGTAGCATAGGTAGCCCTAGAACGCAGCAAGAAAGTGTCTTAACTTAGCACTAAGAATGGACACTGTGTTTGCTGTAGGTGACTATGTGATAAAGGAAGACTGAAGGGCTAAAGAGGGGGCCGTGTATCTTGCTAGAAGGCAGAAGATAGAGGGAGCTGTTTGAGAGATGGAACAATCCTCCATAAAGGTTGCCTCAGTCTTGTTCTAAGGGCTGTATAATGCTACTGTAATAAGAGATGGACAGAGCCATTGTCAAGGGTTAGAAGTATGTGGTTGAGTGTAGGTAAGTGTTGTCATCTTGGCCGTGTTCATGAGGAAGGCAACGCTACTGTTAGAGACTGTTTGAGTATCATTTGGGAAGGTCAAAAGTTACAGCTAGCTATTGTGCTAGGCTGCAAGCCATAGCACACAACTGAGGTCATGTTAAAGACTGTCAAGAATGGGTAGCGCCTTCAAAGCGCAGCGTGGCATGAGAGAAAGCTCTCCATGGTAAACTACAATCCTAAAAAGACATATCTCCTGACTGTGTGGAAGACTACAAATCATAACAACAATGGCAATTAGTGTAGCAGTTGTACATAGGAGCAACAGTAGCACAGTAAGCATGGTGCAGTAGTGGCACTATGTACAACAATGTTAGACGCTGTGACAGCAGTAGCATGAGGTCTAGCACTGTGATGATGAGTGCAGCATTTAGTGCAGATCCGTGATGAGAGCAGATAAGTGATTGGAGCAGCACGGTGAGGTGCAACATGTGGACGAGATCCAACACAATGATAAGTGAAGGAGTCACCTTGGAGAATCAGTTGAAGCAGCTTGTCTTCAACTGATCTCATGTAGCGATGATCTATTCTCTTATCTAGAAAGTTGAAATATTGACTTCTGTTGTAAATGTACTATAGCTCTCTCTCTCTGCTGAACTATTGAAGATCATATAAGAAGAATTGATGACGGGTTTCCCCACATTGGGGTTTGTCCCTGGCTAGCGCCACATCTTGTGTCCTCTTGTCTTGGCTTGTCTTCTGCGATTTATATTTATGTTCTATTTGCAGTTTACTTTAATGCTGATGTGATTGCTAATCTGGAAAAGATATTGAGCTAACTGTGAAAATTGAAATAAATTGCTCTAGCATAGAACATACCTAAATTTAACAAGATTAGAACTAATGTTCAAACGGAAGAAATGATTAATTTTATTGTCAATTTCAAAATTGAGTCTAACTTCCAAGGGAAAAGGGGGTGGATTGGGTTGCTTACTAAGAGGAATTAAACCAAGGGTCTTATAATGTTTATCATCATGTCTTGATTGAATGCAATATGAGCAGGTTGTCATAATTGTTGGTGTACTATTTTGTGGGTAAGGGTATGTTACCTCAAAATCTTGCAGGGCCAACGCAAAGGCTCACTAGGCAACCTATGTCTTATGGCAACGAGAGATCAGCCACCACTGTCACCTCAATGAATTCTTTCCCACTGTTTTTTGGTGGATATTATCCCCACAAGGGATGCCTCCATACAAAAGATCACCAACAAGATGTTCAACAAGGAGGGATCAATGGTGATGCAAGGTCTAATAATCGAAGGAAAGGTACTGGCAATGCCTTGAAAGGTTGAGAGAAGCGTTGCCTAATGTTCAAGTACACTTTCCTAAGACCCTTATAATAATAATTTAGAAGGTTGCTATGATTTAGGGTTTGAATAATATGCATTTTTGGGGCACACAATGGCATATATCACCTCTATAAAATAGCCTATAAGTGTTAGGACCAACAAAGAACTAAAGGCTATAAAGAAGCAAGCTAGGGTTAAATTAAACAATGGTTTTAAATGGCTGAAAGTGCATATGACAGCAGTAAATACCAAGACTTGAGCCCTAATTTTAGGGTTAAAATATACATTTAATGCTAGATTTTGCCTTAGTTTTTTATTAAATACAATCCTTACAATAGGGCAATAACATATGGACATAAAATTGCTATAATATCTAGTTTTAAGCTAACCAAGAAATTAAAGGACGAAAGAAAAAATTATAATGATCACCATCTACTAGACTAGTGCCTTTATCTAATTGGGCAATGGAGTCAATTAGGCAAGGTCAATGATAGAGGGGCTTGGATGAAGTGGGTGGAAGATCAAATTCCTTCACTTAGAAACCCTAGTGATTTTCTCTATGTGGGAGATTTTAAGGTCAAAGGATGCATGAGCCAAGTTCCTTTCATGTATTTTTGCAAGACAAATTTTACATACCATAAAGAATCAATATTGAAAAATGGCACACATAGAAACATTAATTTCAAAAATACATGCAAAATGCAAGAAAATGGAAATAAAATCACAGAATTCCAACAAGAACCACTTTAATCAATCCTAAAAATATCTCCATGTAAATATCTCCCTCCCAAGACATTTCACTCCACAAAAGATCACATTGTGTTCAAGAAGAAAGACAAGAGCTAGTGTGCACTCCTTTAGAGAAGAAGAAGTGAGTGAACGATGATGATGAATAATGAAAAGTGACTCCCCTCTATTTATGAGGGTAATCGAGTTACTTTTTCATAATTTTACAATAAAAGCCCTAAAAAGTTTGCCTGAAGTGTTCAACTAGGACAAAGGTCACAAGCCGACCTTGAGATAGCTCTAAAACATAATAAAAATGCCAAAATCTCCCATGTGCGTGGGAATAAAAGCTCTACCCTAGGACGTCATCCTCCAAGAATGGACACTTTCCATCAAGGAAGTAACAAGATGGTGCATTAGTGCTCCTAAAGCCAAGAAATTATTAAAATGCATGGATGCATCTCCAAATGGCACCTCCTCCACCATCACATCCTTGTCAAAAGGGCCTATGTCACCCTTCTAAGTCATGTAGGGATGATGTGGCATCATTTGGATCAAGCGTTGGCACCAAGGCATGGTGTGCTAGCCCTCCCAATTCATCTTAATGATCTCCATCCTTATCCAGTCTCTAAAGCAAGGTAACATCCATAAAATGTGGTCAAGGTTGGCTTGGGGCTGTCTTGGGTACCTCTAGGCATATCATCCAATAGGTCAATGCCTTGGTTCTCTAGCTCAGCATCTTAGCATCACAAGATACAACAAGAGTGTAATATTCCTAACGGAAATATTAAGTGAATAACATAAACATGCACTATAACAACAACTAGGAAATTCAACACATACACAGGAAATCAAACACGAGGAAATGCACCAAAACGTTGAGCCATTTTATTTATTTATGAGCAAAATGGAATACAAATGAGTATGGAAATAGGAACCTGCGCTTGCTACAACAAGCTAGGCAAACCCTAGGTTGGAATTGTGATGCCCAAGTGTTGGAATGACTCCACCAAAAACCTCTGCGTTGACCCAAAAAATTATTGCCACTACTGTTGTAGGTGCACGAAGTTTTCGATCCTCAATTCTATGCCGAAAATTCTGCAAAATTAAATGTAGGCTCTCCACACCAGCTCCAACAAAGCCCATAAATATCTCGTGGACCCAAGTGGCGAAAATGGTCCCGAAGTGCATTGTGCTCTTCTCTAGTGATTTTTGCTACTGGCGGTTGACTGGAACACTAATTTCGGCCATAAATACTACCCAAAAAATTCTACGAAATTAACCTCGGGCTCCTCTCACTAAACCCACAAAAACATAAGAAGGGTTTGGGCTAAATCCAAAGTGCCCTGATGACCCCCAAGAAGTGCGTGTGGCTCCATCTAGCTGGAAAAATTCCCTATAGAAAGAATCCCGTTGCAGGAAGCCAAATCAATTCCTGGAAAAATCTCCTTCAACCCCTGCAAATCACTCCTCCAAACCTCCTTATTTCTCCTTAACCTGAACTACCCAAATCTCCTTGTCAAAATGTCTGTGCAGTAGTTGTCCAGAGACCCTTGCACAAGCCTTGAAATAGATAACTTCGGCCCTCCAAAATACAACACTCTCGGCCCTGCAAATCACCAAGGAAAAACTCGTTCCCCCCATGGATAAATCTCTGCAAATTCTCCAGCCAAAACTACATTGTTTGCTGGCTTCTCTCAACCCCTTTGAATTTCCTTCTGTGCCCTAATGGAAGCACGCTCCAACTGGAAATAGACTACAAGGTAGCTCCTAGAGAAGCCTTGAGATGGGCTCCTTCTTACTCCCCTAGGGTGACACTCAAAGTTTACTGAAGGTAGAGGTGGAATTCCCACTTGGAAATTCCTTGTGCTGAACAACACGATTGTCTTGGCTAAGCAACTGAAGAGAACTAATGTTGAAATTGTAAAATGACCAAAAGATCCAAAAATGAGGCCTTCAAACTCTATTTATAATTTGCTGGCCTCTTCTCCCCTTGTGGTCCTCACTCACTCTCTCTCCCCTAATTCACACTTCCTTTATTTTTCTCTCTCCTCCAAGAGTGCGAGTTCCCTCATTAGGTCAAATTTCTCTTTCTTGTGGCCCTCACATTCCACTAGAGCTGCAATTTTCCCTTCTTCTCCTAAGTCCGAAAATCAGAAATGTCCACTCTTTCCAAAATTGCCTTTAACGTGGAAAATAAAAATTGGGGACATGACAGTTCTCCCCGCCAAAAATTGCCTATCCTCAAGCAATACTTGAACAAGCGCCTTCTCTGACTGCCGATCACCACTATCATCGCCAGAAATACTAAGGTCCCAGATGTGCCACTGAGTCATCCCCGATCTCTGCACTGTCCTGTCATGAAGGAATCTCTTAACCCCGATCCCAAGCCATCTTGATCAATGTGAAGCACCCCTTGCTCCACTCACCGCCCAACCAAGTATAAGCTCTAGAAGCCCTCTGCATACTATCTTTAAGTAGAGCATCATGATAATGTAGGACTCTTTCCAACTCTCCATGAAGTTGCCCTACCAAGTAGTCCACCTCATGGACACCAAGAGTAAACTCTTGAAGATACAACCCAATCCTTGGGGGGATGAAGTCTCTCCTGCATGAGATCTTCCTGATATCCTCTTGCTGACAAACATGCCATGCTAATGAAATCCCCCACGCCATCAGCGAGTCACTGAAGCCCAATGGAAGATCTAAGTGATCTCCCCCTGTGGCAGCCAACTCATCCCTAAAGGTTGCCGAGCTGTCAAGTGTTGTGATGTCCGAGTCCCATGCTAGCCTCAAAAGGGTGCCACCATGTTGTCGCTGCGCCACTCGGACTCTAACAGATTGCCCATCATGCACACACTCTATCCTTCTCTCCTGAAACTTGATGGCGAAATATTGATGAAGGATAAGCTCATCCTGCCCATGTATCTCTATGATGTCAATATATACCCATCCACAACTAATTCTGATCCTAAGCTGCAATTGGAAAAACCTCCCTCGCCATACAATGGAGGCCTCAGTGATCCCCCATGTGTCAAACCCAAAGTGAGCTAGATCACCCTCTGCTATGGTCCCGCACCTCACGAAATAGAGTGTCTTGTTAGCCAACTGAATCCTTGGATCCCATAACCAAATGTGCTGTGGCGTAGTCCTGATGACTATTGGAATCCATTTGTCCCACATCTCTGCTCCCTACATGCAATTGATATATAGACTCCATACGCCATGAATCAATCTATTGCATACAAAGCTACCCTGGACCCATGTGAAAATTCCTAGATCTAACAATCTTTGGAATCCTACTGCAACCAGCTGAATCTACTTCACCTAGATCATAAATTACATTACAAACTTATTTCAGATTTCTTCTAGAAATATTGAAGTAAATTTTGAAGCAGCCTACACCAAATTAAATATGATTATGAAACATAGAAACTAAGCAAGGAAATACAAACACATAGGACACCATTATTTTTGGACAAATGTCCCTGGAAAAACCCAATACGGGAAAATCGATGCAACAACTTTGAGGGTTTTATTATTATGCAGGAGAAAATCTGAGTACAATTCTAGCATGCTCAACTAGCAATCCAATACAGAGAGAATACTAGACAAAAGAATGGTGAAGTGACCTCACCCTGTCACTGGGAGAATCAGTGACTAATCCCACTGAATTGGAACCTCTGCGTGGCCTCTGCGTCACTCCCAGCAGTTTTTGCATCACTCTTGCTGGATATTACGTTGCCCCTCTTTCGGATCCTCTGTTGGTTGAAAAATTCGATCTTCTGCCTCTTGGACTCACACCCCGACTCCCGACAATGGAAACTCGACTTCCCTTTATGGCCTGCGCTGCCTTTGCGTCAGCGTTGCGTGGGTCAGCGTCTGCCCCTCTTTGGACATCTTTCTGTCCTCTCTTTGCCTCGTACTCTCCGAAATTCCTTCTTCCGGATTCTCACTGCCCCTCTGCTACAAGAAATCTCCTCAATCGATTTTTCCTCCTGAGAACTTCTCACTTCAGAAAATAGATTTCTTGATCTCTCTTGGTGTCTTTTCCAAATGACCCTCAAGCCCCTTCCTATATCTACCTGTTGGACAACCAACGACCTAGATTAACTCCTAATCAAAGGCTCAGATTGTTTTGACTTGATTTCCGTCTTTATCTAGAAGATTTATCCACAATTAGATTAATACCCATTAATATTTTAATTTTCGTAAGTTTCGACTTAGGAACCCCTTTAAAAATATTAATTATTTTAATATAATAGTCTCTGGGTGGAATTTCCCAAAACGGTTTTTGGGTTCTTTGGAATGCATGTGCCCAAGCCTCCCTGCAAAATTTTAGGCCTAGAGCACATCCGGTGCTACCCAAAATCAACACTCCCTCTTAGCAAGGAATGCGCTCTAACAATATACTGCTGCTGCATATTGCTCTGACTCTAAAGCATCATCCTCTGCGCTGCTGATGTCTGACATGCTGTCCACCAACTACGACGTTGCTGATGTTTGATAGGCTGTCCACCAACCACTGTGTTGCTGCTGCTACTGTACTGCTGCCTTTGACACTGCCACTGCCAATGCTACATCTATACTACAACTCCCTCTCAAATGCTGCATTTGCTATGGTGGTAGCACTGCCATTGCTAACACTACATTCGTACTGCAACTCAGTTGGTGAGACAAGCAACTGAAAATACTCCCAAAACTAGACAAGTATCCAGTGGTTACACCTCGATGCTAAAAACCTGACTGTTGTTAGTCCCACACTGTCTTTTGAAGCCACTGTGTTGCTGAAGCTCTGCAATGTGCCTCCACGCACTGTTGCCTCTCTGCTCTGCGTTGCTCAAGTTCTGGTGCTGCTAACTACTGCATTTGTCGAATCAACACTCCATGGCACCAACTGAAAACTCCTCCATTCCGCTGCTATTGATCATGGGCTCTCGTAGCAAGGTGATGATCTAAGAGGTGGGCTCCTCAAGGATCTTGCCCATCTGTAGCTCTATGGAACTACAATTCTATATCAACCCACCTCCCTCCTGGAGGTATCTTAGCTATCATGGCGAACTGCTCCTCCTGTTCAATCTTTGCGGTTGCAACCTTAGGATCGTGCTTCTCATCCTTGTCCTTTTTCTTCAAGGGACATTGGGATGCATAGTGGCCCATCTCGCCACATTTGAAACACTTCACCTTGGAGACATCTTTCTTTCATCTCTGTTGCCCGTGTTGCCCCTTCGATGCAAGGGTTACGTTATCCTCCTCGTGTACTTTGGGCTTCGACCCACTGCTGTTGCTGCTTCCGTCAAGTTTGACCTTGACTAGGTCTCTCCTTAACTGATCTTGTTTTAGAGTTGCCCACATCTCATCCCAATTTGGTAAGGTTGCTCTGCCTAGGACACTCTGGACAAAGACTTGCCATTCATTTGAGATTGAGTTTAGGGCCAGTATCACTAACTCCGAATCTTGAGGTGTATGCCCCGTAGCTGACAATCCATCACAGGTCTCCTTCAACTTCGTGAGGAATGGATCCACACGTTCTCCCTTCTGCATCTGCGCAGATCTCAACTTCTATTCCAAGTACATCTTTCGCTTCTCGGAAGATCCCTAATATAATGTGGCCAAAGCATCCCACATCTCCTTAGCAGTTGCTCTGCTAGCAACGTGGCACACCATGTGATCCTTGACTCCATCCAGGATCATCATCTTGGGCTTTGCCATCTCAGTCTTGTACTTCTTTAGCGGATCTGCATCCACAGGTTCAACTACCACACTATCCACATACGTCTTGAGGGCATGATCATCTAGAAGGAAAGACATTCTAGCCTTCCAGATGATGTAGTTGGAAGCTCCGTCCAACTTGTCCTGATCCCTCAAGCCACTGGTTGCCATATCCTCTGAAAATTGTCGAACAACTCCCTCTTTCTCCCTACTGCGTAGCTTCTAGGCTGGCTTATGCACTCCCTAATGGAGTTGGTAAGTCTGTTGCTCCTCTGCTGCCTAGCAAATGAGAAATACTGATTTCCTCGGCAAGAAATCACTGAGGAAGTATTCCCTCACTATGCGATCTGCTTCCTTCTTTCGAAGACTTTTCTGCCCATCACTTAACTTGCAGAAAACTGCGTCCCTCTAGCTCTGCGATGATGCTTTGCATGGTTCCCTCTACCTTGGCAAATTGTCTATTCGACAATCTTACCTCTCTGTTGGCTCACTTAGAGAGAGACCTATGAAAATATAGCCCTCCTGGCTAGATCTGCACAATCCCTTAGGGGATTCGGATTGCTGCTTGCTGCAGCAAGTTGGCCCTTGCTCCAGTGCTAGATCTACTCTTCCTGTTCACATCAACAACTCTGAAACCATGTGAAAATTCCTGGATCTAACAATCTATGGAATCCTACTACAACTAGCTGAATCTACTTCACCTAGATCGTAAATTACATTACAAACTTATTTCAGATTTCTTCTTGAAATATTGAAGTGAAAATTCCTGGACCTAACAATCTATGGAATCCTACTACAACTAGCTGAATCTACTTCACCTAGATCGTAAATTACATTACAAACTTATTTCAGATTTCTTCTTGAAATATTGAAGTAAATTACTGAAGCAGCCTACACCAAATTAAATATGATTATGAAACATAGAAACTGAGCAAGGAAATACAAACACATAGGACACCATTATTTTTCGACAAATGTCCCCGGAAAAACCCAATGTGGGAAAATCGGTGCAACAACTCTGAGGGTTTTATTATTATGCAAGAGAAAATCTGAGTACAATTCTAGGATGCTCAACTAGCAATTCGATACAGAGAGAATACTAGACAAGAATGGTGAAATCACCTCGTTGTGTCACTGGGAGAATCAGTCACTGATCTTGTTGAACTAGAGCCTCTGCGTCACCCTCGGCGTGGCCTCTGCGCAGAACTGCGTCACTCTCGACAGTTTCTATGTCACCCCTGCTGGGTATTACGCTGCCCCCCTTTGCAAGATTGGGGTAGCCCATGTTGCTTGGGTTGACATCAATGACAACCATTGATCAACAAAGGCTTCCAGACTGACCAGGATGTCAGTGATTGGGTGAAGTTAGTTACTTACTTCTTGGTAATTGAGTTGCAGTGCAACAGTGAGCAGTGGCAGTGTTATGGGAAAAATGATGCAGCATTTTGAGAGGGATCTGCGGTACAGATGTAGCGGTGACAGTGGCAGAGTCATGGGCAGTAGCACAGGATGCAGTGGTGCAGTGGATGTGGGGCAGCAGGGCAAGCATTAGCATAGAGGACCGATGCAAAGGATTAGTGTGATGCTTCTATGGTGAAGCATTGCTAGAGCGCATTCCTCACTAAGAGGGAATGTTGATTTTGGGTAGCATTGGATGTGCTCTAGTGTTGAAAATTGGTGGACAAGCTAAGGCACATGAGATCTCCAAGACCTAGAAATCGTTTGGAGAAATTCCACTCGGATGAGGAGTTATTAAAATAATTAATATTTTTAATGGGTTCCTAAGTCTAAACTTAGGAAAATAAAAATATTAATGTGTATTAATAAAATATGGGTGAGAAAGTTCTAAGTGACGAGGATCAAGTCAGTTCTAATTTTAGCTATTGATTAGGGACTTAATCTCGACCGTTGATTCATCAATAGGAAAAGTATAAGAGGAGGCTTGAGGGTTAGTTGGAGACAAACACCGAGAGAGATCAAAGAATTCGATTTTCTAGGGTGAGGTTCATTGAGGAAATCGAGTTAACAATCAGAGTTGCAGTGAGGGGCAGTTCAGCGAGGGATTTTCATCCAAGGCTGAAGAATACATATCAGAGTGTTATGCAACCAGCTCACAAAATAGAAGAAAGAGATAGATCAACAACTTAAAAGGTAGCCTCTTCGAGGAGGCAACCTCCTTTACATTACACAAATGAACAATTCTTGGATGATACAAATGACAAGACCTCCTTTCTATATATAGGAGTCTAAGGGGTCACAATATAATCAGAGTCGACATAACAATAATAATGTAAGGGCACAACAGTAACAATAGTGGGCTTCTATGGGGCACAATAATAACTGTATGGGGTACAATGACAATAATAATAAGGGAATACACTATTATTATAGGGACCTAACATGCCCCTCTCTTTCAAAAAAGTGTTGTCCTCAACGCTTGAGTAGTTCTGGATGCGTCTATATAAAATTCTCATCCTCCCATGTAGAATCTTCAGCGGGTAAGTTCTTCCACTTGATGAGATACTCTGAAATTGATTGATTTCGCAACTGTCGAGTTTTTGTTTCTGTGACTGCTTCAGGTTCCAATATGATTTTTCCTTCCTCATCAAGCTTTGGCAATATTGTTTGAATTGGGTGCACTCGGGAAGATGCAAGAAGTTCCAATTTGTATGCCATAGTACCAATCTTTTGCAACACCTTGTATGGACCATAATACTTTGGTGATAATTTATTATCCTTCTTAGCTTGCTTGAGGGACATTTGTTTGTATTGTTGTAACCATAGAAATACCCAGTCACCTACATCAAAACTTCTTTCGTTGTGATGTTGATCTGCTTGTTGTTTCATTCTATTTTGTGCCAAAGTGAGGTGTTGTGCTTTGCAAACAACCCCCCATTTCATATTATTTTTATTCATAAAAACATTAAAATATGAAATAGGTCCCTTTAAAAATAAAATTGATATCAAAACTTTTACTTTATAAAAGTCCGATAATCAAAGGAGCGCTTTATGAATAACCCTTTAAAAGCAATATCTATTTAAAAATGGAAATAAAGTGAATATTCGGTTATTGCGATAAAGCGATCGCAAGATCGCATATCGCAATAACATAAAGGATGCAACAAATGGCCAGAAGACTTTCCGCCGATGCGATATAGTGTTCGGCGATCGGCAATCGGCATTCCCCAAATGCACCACTAAAGCGCCCCATATTAAAGCCCCGATGCGATAAAGCTATCGGCGATCGGCAATCGGTTCATCCCCTTGTTTTAAAACCATTGCGCATATGCCTTTCGCCGATGCGATATCGCAATCAGCGATCGGCGGGTCCCCTCGTTTCATTCCTATTGCGCATATGCCTCTCGCGGATGCGATATCGCAATCGGCAATCAGCGATACTCAAGCATTGTTAAAGCCAGTCATGCATACCCCCCGATGCGATGCGATAAGGCACGGTTTTCAATAGAAAGCCGTTAAAGTGATTGGAAAGCCCGATTTAATGATATTTAAGGCATAATCACTCCCGCTCGGCCGCCAGTATGCCTATTGCGTGCTTTAAAAGATCTTTCGACCAAATATTGGTATAATGGGCATTTATAAGGTGGCAGGCTCTATACGGTCACTTAATGGATCCATGTCTTAAGATCTGCCTATAGATTGTCTCCGCGCCGGTTTTACAAAGCAAAGTATATCAACGTTCATCCTTTCATTTGCTATCAACTGTGAGTTTTATTGCTATCTTTGTGTTACGCCAAAATTGCCTCTCTGTGCAGAATACAGTCTTACACAGGAATTCGGGCATGATGGGTAAAAAGTCGAAGAAAGTTGCAGGTGTCTCCAATCCACCAGCTGCGGGACAAGCAGTAGTAAACAGCAAAAAGGGCCTAATATCCGACACCACATGCGCAGGCCTCGCCAGAGTAACTTGGCAAGGAACTTATGATTTGATAGAGGCCGAGAAA
This sequence comes from Pinus taeda, assembly GCA_000404065.3. NCBI lineage: Eukaryota > Viridiplantae > Streptophyta > Pinopsida > Pinales > Pinaceae > Pinus > Pinus taeda. The sequence continues at coordinate 11,028 of APFE031119297.1, read as the reverse complement.
CCAACGCAGACGATAGAAGAAGCTACCGCGGATTCATTGAAGAAGTCAGAGTGCACTCTCAAGGATTTGGCTGATTCCTTCCTCCATAGGATAGCGGCAAGGGAGCAAATTCTCCCATATACCGATGTCGTGAAATGGGCAATTGAAGAAATCCCCATCACAGACAGAACTTTCATCACGAAGGATGGGAGGATTTTTGGGTCATTTAAGCCAGAAGATCTGAGGCAAATGTACCATTTGCCTAAGTCGGAGAAGATATATAATAGTGCCTTTTTGGAGAAATTCGCAAGCGAGAACGAGATTGAGTCCGAACCTATCAAGGACTGGAGGCAAAATCCAAATAAGCACAAGCATGAATCCTCCGGTAAGTACTTAGTCGACTCTTTATGTTCTCCTTATTGCTACGCCGGTATAATGATGTGTAGATTGTGGGGTTTGCACGACTCTGCCATTTTTACCATTGAAATGGTTCCTCTCATGGAGGCGGCAGTGAACAGCACGATTATGGATTGGGCTACTATTCTTTCGAATAAGCTAGCATTAGCTGTTAGTGACTTTAGGAACAAAACTAGAGTCACTGAGAGGAAAATTCCCCTTTCTACTACAGTGCATATATCCTGGATACCTTGTGTTTTAATTTTGAATTCCCTATTCTTGGTTGGAGGTGGACCGCACAGGACCCCTCGCCCATTCATATTTACCATCGCAAGATGTGGAAGTCATCCTATAAAAGCCACATGTATCAGATTTGTAATGGTTTTATGGTTCCTGTTTATTATTCAATTTTTGATAAGCCTATTCCAAGGATCTCCTACCTAGCCTCTTTTGACTTGCCAGCAGTAGCTAGTTGGTTTGGTGAAGAGTATTTTACTTATGTTAGAGTCTTTGGCAGCCAAGCCAATCCTCATGTCCTCCCCTTATATGTCCCTGACAAACTGCTAGCAAGGGAAATTGCATAACAAATTACAGCTGAGAGCACCACACAGACTCTCAAAAAGGAGAAGAAAAGGGGCTGGCCTACTTTTCCCTTCAGATGTGGAGTCTTCACCTTGCATGATCTAAAACATGCGGAAAAAGAGGCCAAGAAGATTCAAGCTCTAAATCTTGCCACAATTCCGAATAGAGCATTTGACCCAAAGCGAACTGCATATGCCGCTTTGGAACATGCCAAATTAGCAACATTTGATCATAAGGAAGATATGTTTGATGATGTTTTCTCCTCAGCCGAATCGATATTTCAAGCCAAAGAACTCGCCAAGATGCGATACAACGATGAAGGGTTAATTGAGTTTAATAAATTCAGGGAGCAGAGGTTGCAAACTCTGCCTCTAGATTTATTAATGCCAACCCAAGCAACATCATCAAGCGAGCCTGGCCAACAATAGACAAAGGAACCTCCTGATACAACGAAGGCCAATAATAATGAGCAGAAGGAGCAACAAAAGAAAGACCAAGAGGAG
>APFE031119296.1:152848-169678 GCA_000404065.3 Pinus taeda | reverse complement strand
GGTAAGTTCCTCAGACAGAACACTAGAAGGACACCTACTCACAACAGATCACAGATCAATACACCAGTATTTTGACGTGGTTAAAACCCTCAGAGAGGGAAACAGTCCACGGCCTGTGCCAACGTGGCTGCTACAGGCAATTTATTAATAAAAGAATGAAAATTTACATAAGCTTCTCTCATGCACGGTTAACCTACAAATGACCCTCATGCGCTTTAAATAGAATTCATTGACCAATCGGGTGTCAAGCCACGGATCAAGTGTCGGTAATACCGAGGAGAGAATGAACCGTCGGATCACTACATATCGTGACCGTCGGATTGTAAGTTACAAAATGTACAACGGTAAAGAAACACACTTTACCTAACGCTAACCTAACTCTATACTAGACCAAGTTGAACTTAACTATTCCTATGTGTCGGAATATCCTAACACAAGGAACCCTGCATATCATTCAAAGACAAAGCACATTGATGTTCAATATCACTTTGTGAGGGATATGATAGAAGACAAAAAGTTGTTGCTAGTAAAGGTGGACACATTGAAGAATACTGTAGATGCATTGACAAAATCTATGAGCTTTGAGAATTTCTCTTGGTGTAGAGAGACAATGGTCTTTTCAGGGTTTGAAAAATGATTAAGCTCTCTTGTAGCCCCCTGTTGAAACAAAAAAACAAGTGGGAGAATGTTGGGTTGTGTTATATTCTTTCCACGTAGTTAACAGGGGGTTTGAGGGGTACCCATAACCCCACTTTATGGGGTTCAAGGCAGCACCCTAGAAAATTTTGGTTTTGGACCCTATGTTAGGTTGGGCAGACCCACCTATGATTTTGTTCACGATTTTCGCACATGTTTTTTGGATGCGATGGTTTTTGGTCCATGGTTTTGGACGCGTTGGTTTTCAATCCATGGTATTGGATGCTTCGACATGTATAAATATGTATTGTAGCATTGAAAGGAACATAATGAAAAAATCAAGCTGGTAGTCCTAGTTTTGGGATCTAGAGGAAAATCTCTGTGTTTATGTGTTTTATGTGTTATGCTCTCACATTGTTTATTTTCTATGTTTTAGAATTCGTATGCAGGTAATTTTTGTATGGGGTTAAAACCTACAATGACATGATTACACATCTCCCTCATACTATATTGTAGAATAGACATGTCCCTCATACTGGATTGTAGAATGAGCCTCTCGGCTCAATAAACACCTATTTTTGGTTATAGCACACTCCATTTCTCTTAGTGCAAAGAGTTATTTGTTTCCATATATATCATGTTATGGTTTCATATATTTCAATGCCATGTTGATCTATTGAATAAAGTAATTAGATGATGTGTGGATCATTTGCTTGTGTTATCTCATTGTGTAGGTCCTAATTATAACAATTAGAGCTAGAATTGGAGCATTCAAGCCAAGGAAGGAGTTAAACATACTATAGATTCTAGGTAGGCTTCATCTCGTTATCTATTTAATTTAAGGAAAACATTAGTCCCTTTGTCATTATGTTCTTCTAGGTTAGTCCACGAGGCCTAGGGAAGATACTTTTGTCTGTGTTCATAGATTCTGTATCACTTAGTGATGATGTAAGACCCTATCATAGTGGGTGAAGCTTACAGTGGGCCTGAGAAAGGCCCCCCTTTTGCAAATGTAACCAAAACTTGTCACCGACCTAGCACTTGTATATTATTTTTCTAAATGGGCCTAGTTGTTTCCTATATTTAACAACACTGGTGAAAATACTGCATATTTCTTTTTCAATGATGTTATTACATGATTTGGTGTTTCCAAATCTAGAGTTACGAATCATGGAAAGAATTTCCACAATCAAATTATGACTAAACTAACTACTAATAAGGGACATTCCCATGAACATTCCACTCCCTACTATCCTCAGGCTAATGGATAAGTTGAGGCTATCAATAAATTTCTAAAAACTACGCTTCAATGCATGGTAGGGGTCCATAAACCAGACGAATTTTCTTCTTTATACTACCTTGTTGGCATACCAAACTGTTGGACACCTAATCCTAAAGGGTTAGCGTGGAAGCCGAATGGACAAAGCAGTCCAAGAGACCTTGGGATGTGAATCCCAACAGTCACCAAATGTACTATAAATGTATATCAGATTGTTAATAAAAATTGTATTGCATGCTTTATCTTTCCATTCTCTCTCATTCACCATGTCTGTCTAACATGGTATCAGAGCCATGATGTGTGGCATGTTTTCCCTAAGCAACTGGTCTGAGTTGCCTTGAATAGTGCTGGGCTAGCCTTCATTACTTGCACTGCCTCTGCCATAACGTATCTGCCATGACATAATGCACTGTCTCTGTCCTGACATGGATTTCATATTGTATGCGCTTTAAAACATGCCTCTGTCCTCTCAAGAATTAATTTGGTGAATGATTACTTGATCCAGAGCAGAAGGCAAAAGAATCGCCGCTGTTGAATCGACATGCTACTGGTAACATAACTGTTTTTCATGCTGCCTAAAATACGTTTGCTACTTTGAGTATTTGTACACATGGCTGCCGTTGTTTCAAATGAATCACTGTCTTGTTAATGCGTTTCAAATGAATGACAACCTGAGCACTCCTGCACGTCCAGCGTTTCCATTATGAAATCCTGCACGTCCAGCGTTTCCATTATGAAATTCTGTATCAGTTAAACGTTACTTGAGCGTTACTTGAGCATTTTGACACGTCCTGGTTTGTCAGATAAACGTTACCTGACCTCTATCTTCCATTCTTCTGGTGCATATTCCTGCCGGCTGGACTGCCCACTTCTTAGAAATCCTATTCTATTCATCATTTTCTGAAAATCGACTTGGCTCGAGAGAGTCCCGTGCAAGGGTTTCAAGCAGAACTCTTGGGCACCAACTATTTCTTGATTTCCGTCAGACTTCCACAGTTACAGGGTGTTTGCATTTATCTTTGGTACATATTTTCTAGATTCGACATCGTGAGAGACGCCAGAATTTAGAGCATTTTTTCCCCTTATATCTAATATTTCTGTAGATTTTTGTGGCGGCCCTTGCTCCTTTGTAGATGCTTCCTTCGTACCTGGGGCTGCACAATCTCCTGTGTAGATATTTCTTTCTTCTATCGTTACCCAAAGGCTAGGGACATCTTTGAGAGGAGGCCGAAATTTATTATCTTCAGGAGGGCCGAATTTGTATCTCCAAGGGGGGTAAATTGACAACTTCAGAAGGAAGTTGAATTACATTGCCATAATTTTCCAGAGGGCCGATTTCATCATTATTTCCTGAAGACCGAATTATTGCTGAGACCGACTGCATTTGTCGGAGACCGAACTCATTTGTTGGGGTCGAGTCAATTTGCTAAGGCCGAATTCTATTGCAGAGGCCAAGTCTATTTATTGGAGCTAAGTTAACTTGCAGAGAGACCGAGTTTATTTGGGGGTCAAGTTCATTATTGAGGTCGAATTCATTTTACTGGAGCCGAGATATCATTGCAGAGCTTAACCAGATTTCAAAACCAACTTCGAAGGAAGGGTAACTGGATTTGGTACGTACGCTGGAGTTATTTGAGGCTTTCTGACTTCAGCAGCCGCTACAACAATTTACGAATTTACTGACTACAAAAGAGTGGAGCAGAGAGAAGCATTTTCAATTTCAGCATTGTCCTCATCCTAAGGGAACAGTTTACACTAATAAACTACAAAGGGCCTCAGATTAAGAAAAATCTGTCAAGCATTTTAAAAAGACTATTAAACACACTTTTGGATATTCACTTCAGAGATTTATCGCATATACAGTTGCGGAGATTTTCATCAGATTTTGTTTTGGATCATACTCTCATTTCATGCTAATACTCATAATCAAATTAAGCGTATTTCAATTTAGAAGAAACTGGCATTCTAACTCAAAGAGCCGTCATCTTGGTAACTTGTAGTTTACAGGCTGATCAACGGCCTCTGGAGTTCATTGAGAAAAAACTTCTCACAATATAGCCTTTGACATATGAAGAGAACTACCAAAAGTGTAATCATACCAAAGAAATTATTTGCAGATAAATCACCTCAAATGACACAGTTCTGCGCATACCGTTGAAAAGTTTGTGGAATGGAGTGAACGTGGTTACTTCAATGGATTACCCTTCTATCGTGTCATTAAACACTTTGTAATTCAAGTTGGAGGATCAGGGAAAAGGATTTGAGCCTTTCATAATAACAGCACCCATTCCAGATTTAAACGATAAGCTTAATGTCTTTGGGCATGTTATAAAAGGTCAAGATGTAGTTCAGGAAATAGAGGAGGTGGATACAGATGAACATTTTCAGCCGAAATCCCCCATCATCATTAATGATGTCCGTTTAAAGGATGAGCTCTGAGACATAAGTGCAGTCCTGTTTCAAGAAATTGTGATCGATAATCATTTTTTCTTCCAAGTATTACCTTTCACCTGTTCCGTCTCGAGCATTTTATATACCCAAAGGAAACAGCGCTATGGATACCAGGAAGATTGAAGTGTTTATTGGAACTAGCAAAAGCTGAAGGGAAGAGAGTCGAGGTTGGTTGTTCTGCTCTTGTGTAGGAGGATAGCAGGATAATGATGTTCGAGGTTGTGGCTCATATATAAGAAGACCGTCCGTTGCATGACTGTGCATACGTATATTTTTTTTGTAAGTTGGTTTTTTTGTTGAAGCCATTGTATGCGTTGGTAAATAGCGTTGAACGACATATTAAATTCCTTGCCATATTATGTTGAATTTTGGATAAGTGCATTGCCCTTTTGGAAAGGTTGTGATATATAATATATTATGGGCATCAGCTGAGAGCCATGGTATCAGCTGAGTAGAAACTGCATTCTTTCTATGGTGGCGTTCCTAGTGATTGAGATATAAAAATTTTCAATAAGAACGAATCTGCAATATCTAGTTTGTTGACTCCTTACAAATTTTGAGAAAGGAAGAATTATAGTGTTGAATGAATACTTAAGTTGTTTTCTGGTATACTTCAAGACTTTCCTGGCCTACTGTAAAGCAATTCAAGTTGATCCGGTTTCAGCATCTTCAAATTCCACCTGTTCCTTCTTGTTGCAAACTAATCATTTGCTGCACATTATAAGGATATTGCTGGTAGTTTTGATCAATTTTTAACTCATAAATGGCCAGAATCAGTGAAGTATTAGAGTTCATGAAAACTCTTATACAATCTACTGTTGATGACACATTACAAATCAGCAAGGATTTTCTCTCAGAAATTCAAACATGTCTACAAAAGGCACAGGAAAAGATTGATTTTTTGCAGCTTGAATCACAGCTACAGCAAGAAGAGCTACATCAAAATAGACACCATTTTGAACCTGTTTTTGTTCAGAACATTGAGAGTTAAGATGGTAAATATGGAGTTAAGATGGATTTATGTTCGTTTTGGTTTGAAGTTATTTTTATTTTAATGTTAATTTTATTTTTATACTTTGTTTTGTTTTTAGATAACATAATAACAACACATTATAATATTTTCTGTATGGGACACACAACATGTCTGAAGGAAACTAAGGAAGTAGAATGAGAAATATAATAACTTGCTATGGTGAGATGGCTTCTATGTTTCTTTTCTTCTCACTTTGTTTATGGAGACTCTCTCTAGAATTAAGATCACCAATAATATTAATAATATCTAAAATATCCATAAGCAAATCCAACAAATAAATAAAAATATGCAAATTCCTCATTCCTTTGTATAATAAGAAACACGATCAAAATGAATCGACAACTCTCCAAACCAATCTAAATTCTGTTAATCCCACTTGAGTTGTCCATCCGATTTAAAGGTCATATTTTGTTAGGATTTTCCATCCTTCTTGGTCTTTACAAGCTCACTATGGTTGTTTAGGGTTCATCTTCATAAGAATTGAAAATAATGACAGCCATAAACCTTGCACTAAAGCTGGTTGTAACATCCATACCTAGCCCATATTTCATAATGTCGTAAGAGATGATGGTATCCTTGATCCCATAGTAGAAATCTACTTGTGATTCCATCCCTATTGTTACCATCCAGACATGTAGGGACGACCCTTCCAAGAGAATAGTGACACCCTTTTGTCGAATCATGCAACCGATGGGATCGACAAGTTTTGTCTACACCACTTGGATACCAGGAGATGGCCATTGAATTTCCTTCTCATTATGGCCACATCAAAGAGTTTACACATGGCGACGTAGATGCCTTTAACTATTGAAACAAAGGTGATCTTGAGAAGGGAAAATTCACTAATTGCAAACCTGTCTCTCGCGACGTTTTCAGAATCTCATATAAGCACATCCAAGTGGTAAAGAAAGGTACCTACTAGAGGATGGTGGAAAACACAGCTAAAAGGAGTGGAGACACCCACTCTTTCTGAACCATGCAAATTCCTATAGTGACCTTCCCAACCCAACTCTAGCGAGCTAATTTCGTCATTGGAAAGCAACACCCGCATAAGAGAAGGTGAATATAGGGTGAATCTTTTACCATCATCATATCCACACACTCACCATTATCAAATCAAGAAGGTGTGTCCAACATATTTTAACAACAAAGGTAATCCCTCGTTCCAAAAACCCCTTGACACCCACGTTTCTAGAAGAAGAACCACTTAGCACTCAAGAAAAGTGGAACTTTTACAGTATATTGTCAATTATAACTTTGTGCATTAATTGCAGCAAAATAAAGGTATTATTACAAACCTATTCTAACATTAAGAGATCCAAAACATCTCTTTACATGGACAAAACATGTTGGATTACACAAGAACCAGTACTACCAAGTGAATGTTTTTGAAGTTTATAAACCTAGCTAATGAGTTGATGTTGTTGATGGTGCAAAATTATTGAAGGAGCCACAACATTGTTAGTTTGAATGTTGTTTTTGGGACTTGAGGAAGATGGTTACTTCATTTTATTATTGTTGTGAACATTGGGAATATTTTTTATTTTGTAAAATAATAATATGTCGAAAATGTGAAATTTTGTTGTATCCCTTCCACCTCCTTAAAAGTGATTGGGTTGAGGATGTCTTCTCTTTTGATATAAAAATCATTGTTTTCAATGCGTCATAGGATTTCCAAATATAAAAATTTTACCATAATCATTTTCACGAATTAAAATTTATGCTAGATTAATGTTGATCGTATTAACAAAGGTCATGTTAGCACACTCACTACATGGTTCTCATATGGCCTCCACACACCTCTCATAAGTAATCCTGGTAGGTCATGTAGTGAGGCCCACATCAAAAGACTTTGGCTTATCAACGCTCACGACGGCTAACAACAAATTTGTACGAGGAGACAATGAGTGATGAAGTGTGGTAAGATTCCATGATGGAACCACAGTGTAGGTTGGCTTACTTCCACTAGCATGCTCCTATGTGCTACATTGAATATTGATCACCATAGGGGACGGTGAGGAGTGGGAAGAGTTTTTATGCTTAGTTATCCATGCGAACCTCCTTTTCATCATCCTTTTATAAATCCCTAAGCATGTCTCATTCTAGTAACTGAGTTTCTACCTAAAAAACCTTGTTTCAATCATTTTAATGACTAAGGCACCCTAGTATCTTACTCGCCACCGTTGACTACCACGTTTCCCTACTCTGCACCTGCAATGATCACCAATAGGTTTCTCAGTGTTGGGGCTGCACTAATTCAAGAAATTTAGGAAAAAGAGAAATAATCCCAAAGATTTCTCTTCCAGATGCTTCCAGGATCTCTTGTAACCATTTACATTAGATAAACATCACGAATCCTATCCTATCCTACCTGTTATTTTTCATCCCTTATCCCTTGAGCTCATCCTCCAATCAAGAGTGGATCTCAAGCCTAGAAAGCTAAAAGGATAATAATTCATGGCTTTCCACCTTCACCTATATATTTACTGCCACCCATACGAAAATGGTTTAATTTTGGAGAGTGATTCTGCCCCTATGTTGTTGTGAGAGACATATTTCTATCCATTAGGGTAATTAGAGGTGCACATTCAAACAAGGAATGGACAAGTGACCTTGGAGGAACTCTTCTATAAGATCAACACCTATTTTTTGATGTAACTCATTCCATTTCAATTAATACAAAGAGTTCTTTTTTTTCCTATATATGACTTTATGGTTTCATATATTTCAATACCATGTTGATCTATTGAATAAAGTCACTAGATGATGTTGCATATATTTAGTGGATCACTGGCCTCTGTGATCTCACTATGCATGTCCTAATTATAGCGATCAAAGCTAGGATTGGAGCATTCAATCCAAGGAAGGGGTGAAGCATATGATAGATTCCAAGCAGGCTTAATCTCGTTATCTATTTAATTTAAAGAAAAATTAGTCTCTTTATCTTTCTGTTATTTTAGGTCACACTACGAGGCTTAGGGAATATACTTATGTCCACAGTAATAGATTCCATATAAAAAATTGGTGACTCTAGTAGGGAATAATGTTTTTTCTTGGTGTTTTCTTTGTCCATTGTGCTAGTCTTACCTCTTCATCATACCTTTATTCTCTTATTCAATTAATAACAGAGCTAGGAAGACCCTTCATTGAGTCTCAATTACAATCCTTGTTTCAAAACATTGCATCCCTAGAACAATGCATCATATGGTCTTCCAATAGAGCATTTCACCCTATTTGAACATTCTATGCTCCTTCGTTTCATAGCATTAGTCCTTCCTTTGTGCCTATGTTGGCCCATGTTCATGTACAAGTTTTCTTTTGTCCTAATTTTCTCTCTGACCAAACTTGTTCCAACTATTCTTCCTTGAGTCTTTGAGTGCCTCATGGTCTCTCTATAGCCTCCAAAGGTAAATACTCATAGTTTGTTTCAACCATCATGGTAGGGTTTCTCAAACTTATAATGTAGTTGAAGACTTGGATTATTATCAATCACCTATGTCAACTCTCGAGGTGTTTTAAAATTTCCCTACTAATAAAAGGGTTTTTCTTTTGGCTATCAGATTTGTGGATACCTCGGATTCTAACCTAGATTTTTTCAACCATGAAAACTATACCCCTCACCTTCCAACTCAATTGGCCTTCATCATCTAGGTCATAGTTCTCGGTAAGAACATTCAATAGTCTATTGTGAACGAGGAAGCCTTAGCATGCATCATGTTTATGATTTGTTGGAAAGTGATTGGTTCTTCTAAAGTGAGTTAGTCACATACCACGTTGAAATAGTTTTATGGGAGAACATATAAGCCTTGTATTACTATGAATTCATTACAAGTAGAATTACGGGGGGAAATGTATCCATAGAAGTGGAAGTTATTAATGGACTTCTTGATTAAAATCTTCTATTGGGTCACACGTGGGTTTATGCCATCGTCATGGTCATTTCAACTTATTTTCATATGATCACCTTTCCTCATAAGGGTAGGATTGTTGGCATTGGTTAATTCACATTTTTTTCCTCTGATTCTCATGTTATTGGAAGTGTTTCAATTATAGGGGAAACTATACATCCTTATCAACATTCCGAGCTTGGAATCCTAAAGGTCTCCTCACTCATGGGAATTTTTGTCACTTCCTCCTCCTTATCTTCCCGATAACTCATCTTTGTTTGCTTCTATCAATATCATATCATTTTCTACTATCGAGACTGATCAATGAATTATACCAAATGGAAGTAGCATGCGTAGTTTTGGTGCTTGAATGTCTTTTAGCCCCATTGAACTTGATTACACAACCATCTATTTGGTTTGTGAGGTTCAGACCTTCTTTTTGATCAATTGGGTTGATCGATCATTGGATTATGGAATGTATTCTCATCCATTCCCTCGTATATTCTCTAGCAATGAGAGCATCATGGAGATCATGATGGTAGACAATGTGGCATGGTATGATCATAACAATCATTAAACCATACAAGATTTCATTGAGGATAATCTCAGTTATGTGTATCTACCTAATATCATCAAATCTTTTACAATTTTTGTTTCTAGTGACGAAGCCAATTCAAAAGTAATCTCTTGAATATCAAAGAGATGATACCTCTTAATATCTCTGTTAAAGTAGGTATTGTTAAAAATTTACACTTTAGTTTGCCTCTCTCTCCATCTGAGATTGAGACCTATAAATCCCTATTCCATGAGTTTCATGATGTCTTTGCATGGAACAATGAGGAATTGCCAGTAACGACTAAAACATAGTGGTGAATGAGATTAAAAGGTATATCGATGCTAAACCAGTTTGACAGTGCTTACATCTAGTCCATCCAAAGAAGGTTGCCACAATAAATAGTGATATTGAAAAACTCCTTTGTGTTGGTTTCATCTACCGTGTTCCTTTGACCAATTGGGTGTCAAACCTTTTCCCTTGCATGAAGAAGTAGGGGACAATCCATGTATTCATTTATTATCATAATTTGAATCATGCTTATCCGAAGAAAATAACCCAATCCCATTCATCAATCAGATTGCTGATGACTGCGTCAAGTGTTAAATCTATTCATTCATGTATGGTTTCTCTACATAAAATCAAATAAACATTCTCCCATCAGTTTAATCTAAAACTGCATTTTTCTATCCCTAGGTACATTTTCCTACCAAAAAATCACATTTCCACTAAAGAATGTTGGGGCCCATTTCCACTTTTAATGTTATTAAACACATCGCGCAACCGTATTTTGACAATCCCCCTACTCATTCTAATTATCGGGTTGATCACCCAATGCATCTTAAAGCCACTTTCTTATAGTGTATACACTATAATATTCAACTGAATTCACAAAAATGTGTGTTTTGCATTAGTTATGGTTGACTTCTTGGTTTTTTTATTTCATAACATGGAACTCATATCGATCCTTTGAAACTAGATGCAATCATTGACCTACCTTCACCTTCTTCGATCGTTCAGCTTCAATAAGGGAAAGCTAACTTCCTGTGAAGTATCGCCTCTAATTATGCTGAGTTAATCAAAGGATTCACTCGCCTCATTCAGAAAAGGGTTTCCTTCCATTGAGACAATGCTACTTAGAAATCATCTGATACCCTGAAAGAGCTATTGGTTCAGGCATCTTTCCTATATCCTCCTGATTACCAGTGAGACTATTTCCTATATCTCGATGCTGCAATTTCTATTATAGCAATGGAATTCATCTAGGAAGATGATGTATGGATAGAAAACTGCATGTTTTATATGAGTTGGAATCTAAATTATAATGAAATCAGGTATACCCACATAGAAAAGTTGGATTTGGTGGTCGTTCAGGCCATTCAAGGGTTGCACCATTACATCTTTCTCTAGAAAACTATGGTTGTTTCAGATTGCAACCCTATGAGATATATTTTGTCACATTAATTTCTTGGGGGAAAATACTCTAATTGGATTTTTACAATGCAAAATTATGACTTAGAATTCATCAAATGAAAGTCAAAGAAATCCCTTGTTTTCATTAATCTTATGTGCAACCTTACTTCACCTGATTCTGAATTAAGATTGGATGATTCTATCACTCACAAGTAATTGCTTCTAATTTCGTAATCTAACTCATGGTATGAGGAAATTATGATATATCTCAAGACCGAGACTTTCTATTTTGATACCTCTTTCTTTGAGTGGCAAAGTATTCAATACTAAGCCAAAAAGTACCTAATTATGGGTGAAACCCTTTATCAATGCGATATTGATAGAATTTTATGAAGGTTCCTGACCCATGAGGAGGCCGATAAATTCCTTGATTAATTCCATTCGAGGGCATGTGGTGTTCACTTTTCTGTTATTCTTCCACGCAAAAGATCTTACGCACTGGTTACTTTTAACTGACAATTTTTCGAGATTGTATCCTTGTTGTCCAAAAGTGTCATGCATGCCAAATTTATGATCATAAGACTTCGACTTTACCTGCTCCATTACATCTCATTATTTCCATCATACCTTTTGTTAAATGGGATATCGGCTTCAAGTCCTGTAACCCTCACTCTGTTAGGGGGCATGAGTATATTATTTTTCTAAATGGGCCAAAGAGATTCCTATATTTAACAACACTAGTGAAAATACTGCATATTTCTTTTTCCATGATGTTATTGCACAATTTGGTGTTCCCAAATCCAAAATTACAGATCACAGGAAGCATATCTGGAATCAAATGATGACTCAACGAACTGCTAAGAAGGAACTTTCTCGTGAATGTTCCACTCCCTAATTACCTCATGCTAATGGATAAGTTGAGGCTATCAATAAATATCTAAAAAATATGCTTCAATGTATGGTATGGTTCCATAAATCAGACGAATTTGCTTCTTTATGCTACTTTGTTGGCTTGCCAAGCCTCAGTGAGGACTACTACTAAATTTACACCCTTTTAGTTGGTTTATGGTCTCGAAGAAATTCTTCCAATCGAATCTGAGATTTTGTAACTCAAACTAGTTGTCGAATTTCTCCTACCATTTTTGTAGAAGAGGAACGTCTCTTATATCTGACCTGATCAGATGAGACATGGTGTGATGCTGCTATAGCTAATGTAGCTCATAAAATATGTATCAAGGTTTAATAAAACAAAAGTTTCAAGCGTTGTATTTTCCCAGAAGGAGATCTTGTTCTTTTCCATGACTAAGAATCTAATAAGCTAGGACGAGGAAAATTCCAATTTATGTGCTCATATCTATATATTTTCAAGAAGTTCTTACAAAAGAGGCCTATGAGTTAGTCTATTTTGATGGAATTCCACTAGTGCATCTTTTTAATGGGTTTTGCCTAAAGATATACTATGCTTAATTTGATGTATAGTAACGCTATGTACATATTGTGTATAGGTATGTTGAGTGTCTTTGTAGTGTGTCTCTTTAGATTTTCATAAGGTTCTTAGTGATCCATTTTATGTTTGGGTTGTAGATGCCAGCTTCCCTTGAACTGTATTTTGGTTATGCTTATGGTGCTAGTCGTAGTAATCAAAAGCTATCTTCCACAATGTAGGCTATCCTTTCTCCAAATGGTGAGTTAGTGAGTCTAAAAGGGATTTGCATTGGTCGCTCTACCAAAAAAATCATTGAGTATAGTGCATTGATCGTGCTACTATCTCATGCTATTTTGCATGGTATCCATCATTTAGTCATCAGAATTAACTCATAGATCGTCATACCACAACTTCTTAATGTTTATTTTCTTAGAAGTCCTATCATATTGGGCATGATTTTCAGGGATTTCCTTCTAGAAAGACTTTTGATTTCATCTATCCACCTCCTCATATGTGGAACCCTCAGTTCATTTTGCTTGAGTGTAATCTATTGAGGCTAAAGTAATGGAACCCATTCTAGGGAAAAAGAGACCGAGATGGAACTGTATCCAATGTTTTCAAACATTACCTCTCTTGCTTTAGACAACTATTCTTTCTTACTCACCAACACTCCCTCACTCCAGTTGAAGACTGTTGGCTCCAAACACTCCACTGTGCTGCATCTGTGATATTCTAGCTACATCAAATGTTCAACTACCCACCAATATGTAAATGATGAATAAGATCATTCTTAAAGGAAAATGGATAAAATATTTTATTCTAATGTTTCCATCTCTATTTGGCTTGGATCGAGTTTTGTAGTTATCATTTATCCATACCTTCTCCCACCTAGGAGAGAGATGGGGCACCCCTTCTAGATATACTTGTTAGAAAATATATGTCCTCTACTATTACCTTGAGGAGATGTTCCCCAAATATAAATACATGTTCTTTCATATCCCATGCATGAACAAAATATGCTAGTAATTCCATCTTCTACCTCATACATGGAAGCGAGAAGAATTTCAAAATTCGATAGTCTCTTGTTAATTTAATTGTAGAAATATCATTATATGTATTTAAATCATGTTCTTAATCTCCTCATTCTCTCCACCTAAAGGCCATTTTGTGCTAATGAAGACCTGAAACATCAAGAAGACACTCATTAGAATCCTTGTCATGCAAGAAAACGTAAACACTTTGAAGTGAAATTGGAAAACATTTTTTAATTTTCACCCAATGGACCCCCAAGAGGAGAGACAATGTGTTTCACCCCTCCTTTTAGTATATCCTCACTTATGTGTAATTTCCCTTTTCACCCTCTAAGCTTGCGTGGGTACTTGAGTGTGTTTTTTAAGCCCCAGGGCCTTGAAAAATTCCTAAAACTTGCATGAAAAATTAAAATGGGACTGTAAATTGAAAGAGAAATGTCTTAGATCTTACATGGAAGTGATGTCACTTGAAACTACACAGCGAATTGAGCACAATCAGCTACAGAGGATCGGTGGAAAAAACTACTCGGGTCTCTCACTCTTGAAGGTAAATGTGAAATGGTAAATATGAATAGTCATTTTAAATATTTATGGTTGCTTCTTCCATTATTTTAATCACATTTAATGTTTTCGTCTAGTTACAACCCCCTTTTGCCATTAAATAAGTATATTTAATCCTTTTTGTTGATGTTCTGAGAAGGTTGACAATTGTTTAGCAAATTTTGAATTGAATTTTTGTTTTTGACAAAGGAGCACAGTTTTATCACTTGTTTAGGCCCTATAAACCTAGAGAAAAGTAACCCCCTAGAGTCCTCTTTCACATCTTCTCAGTCTCCCAAAATATGAAAAGATTATTGCACACTAGTTTTTTCAAACACGCTAAACTAAAGGAAACTGTGTTTACTTAGTATAAGTTTACCCCTTTTCCAGACTAAGATAAAGTAACTATGAAAAAGGAACACCTTAGTGAAAATGGATAGGAGGTTCTCTTGGTTATTATTTTCAACCTTTTCGGACATAAGGTATTATCTACGAAAAGGAACATCTTGAGTTTTCCTTTTCCCCTCTTTTTCAGACTCTCTAAACATGACAAATATGTTGAATTATACCTTCATTGGAGTCGCTAAACCATAAAACAATGATGGAATATACGTTCATGATGGGACGAAACCACTCCACATCTAGCTTTTTTTAATATTCCAATAAGGATTCATCTAAAGGATGAGCTTACAAATTGGTTGGGGAAATTGGGGAAACAAGGTACTCCATTTGTTAATGGAAGAGAGCGGGTCATGAGCACACTCATCTACTTCATCTTCATGGCTGTCGGGTTGGGAAATATTCTTTTATTTTGGTTTATAATACTATTTCAAAGCCTCTTATTTTGGTTTTGGGTCAATGTTTCCAACTCCATTCAGTGTCACCGCTCTGTTCAAGAGAATTCATTCAGTTAATATTTGTTACAATACTCTTAAGCCAACATTCCATGTCTTCCTTTCCTGATCCACTTCTATATCAACATCATTCTGATCATTTGTTTTCAAATAATCATACTCATTTCATGTCATTGATGGAGTATACATAAAGGCCCTCCTGCGACTGGTCGCTTCCTGTCGACATTAGCTCATTATCTAGAATGTTGACTTAGAAACACCCCTTGGTACCTTGGTTCTTGCATATATCAATGTGAATTCTTCTCACTCTTGGTGATAAGTTTACTTAATTGACCTTTGAACAAAATATTCTGTGTGGTTTTTGACATAAACACATTTATTCACACCATACAGATTGTACTAAGATACCTTGAGAGAAATTAATATCATCAGTGGCTTCTCTGATGTTTGTTAACAAATTACATTATTTGGTGGTAATCACATAGTGTCTATGATGTTTGAATCCAGATCATTGATTCACATGGTTAGACTCATACATTTGTTGGTCATGTGAACAAGATAAAAGACTCAGGATCTAGTTTCATACATCTGGACTACGAGTTCAACAGTAATAAAAGATCACAATATATGATGCCTATAACAATACAAGCATTCATCTATTCATGGGATAATGTTAGCTTATGTGTTGTGTATGGGTATGCTCCCTTATCAAATATGTCAAGATGTAAATGTATTGTAGCAAATGATGATCTCTCTAGTTTTTCTTGATTTTGACTTGCCACAAAGGTAATCACTTCATTCATCAACTATCATTTCTGACTTGTGGGGGGGTATGTCATAGGCCATTTTGTAGCATCTAGTCAAAAGGGGTCCAATAGGATCAATCAACATCCCTTGACCTCCTTTTTATCATCCTTGCATAAATCCCTAAGCATGACTCATTATAATCCCTAAGTTTCTACCTGAAAGCATATTTGTTTAGTCATTTTAAGGACTAATGCACCCTAGTCTCTTACTGGCCAACATTGACTACCAAGTTGCACTACTCTACGCTTGCACTGATGACAAGAAAGTTGCTCAATCTTGGGGGTACGTTGATTCTATAAATTCAGGAAAAAGAGAAAAAATATTGAAGCTTCATCTTCCAGAAGATTCCAGGATATGTTGTACATACATCTACATTAGGGCTTTCTATCATATCCTATCCTACCTTCCTATCCTATCCTACCTATCATATCCTATCCTAGGTTCCAATCCAATCCTCCATTAGAGTTTTCATCCCTTATCCTGTGAGATCATCCTCCCATCAAGAGTGGATCATAAGAATTCATGAACTACCTCCTTCACCTATATATTTACTACCACCCATAGGCAAGGGTAGGATTTTGGAGAGTGATTATACCCTTATGTTATTGTTGTTTGAGATATATTTCCATGCATTAGGGTGATTAGAGGTGCACTTGGTGGCAAGGAAAGGACAAGTCAACTTGGAGGAGCTCTTCTACGGGACTAGCATAGATCCATCTAAAGCATGGCTCTAACATGAGTCAATAGGGATCAAATTTATTTCATTGCAAAATTATCTTAGAGTGCAAGAAATAATGTGTAATTTTTTACTATTTAAATTGTATTTTTGAATGCTATAAAGATTACATAACATGTGTATTGGACCATTTTATATTAATTCATATTTAAAAAAACCATAAATTGCATTGGATATTTTATTA